>CAMRHE010000338.1:900000-1080000 GCA_947044405.1 Leptodactylus fallax
GCCTGCTATTGTGCATGCATCATAGTAACTCTTCATACAATGTAACTGTTTACCTGACAATATTGAGACTTTTGATTGCAGTATTAAGACCGACCACTTGGAGTGCTGTCAAACGTTTGCAACCAGAGAGAAATATGCATCACTAATGTTAACTGGTGCAGTTTGTATCTAGTTCACGGATATTTATCACCTTTTTCTAGATGCACTAGACATAAACATGTGTTTTGATACATATAAAATGTCATTAGAGATTAAAGGAGGCATGGAAATATTGAGAAGTTTGCTTGTAATTCCTTTACTGGCCACTTGGAGTGCTGTCAAACTTCTGCAACTGCTGCAAAGCTCATCAGCAAGTCATATGATATAGCTCTGAAACATTATCTTATTACCATAGGGGTAGAAATATACATTAATAATGTCAATCAATACAGTTTGTATATATTGCTGGGGTTGGAGGGGCCTTATTGTGGAGGAGATCCCAACACACTGTATAATGTCCCCAGAATACACACAGTATTATCCCCTAATATCCCACAGAGTATAATATCCCCAGGTCCTACACAGTATAATGTCCCCAGGTCCCACTCTATATAATGTTTTCAGGTCCCACAGAGTATAATGTCCCCAGGTCCCACACAATATAATATACCCAGGTATTCACAGTATAATGTCCCCAGGTTCCACACTATACAGTATAATGTCTCCAGGTCCCGCACAGTATAATGACCCCAAGTCCAACACAATATAATGTCCCCAGGTTCCACACTATATAATGTCTCCAGGTCCCGCACAGTATAATGACCCCAAGTCCAACACAATATAATGTCCCCAGGTATACGCAGTATAGTATCCTCAGATTCCACACAATACAATGCCTTCAGGTATACACAGTATATCATCCCCAGGTCCACAGATATAATGTCCCCAGGTGCCACACTGCATAATGTCCCCAGGTTCCATGCTAAATAATGTCTCCAGATCCCCCACAGTATAATGTCCCCAGGTCACATGCTATATAATGTCTCCAGGTCCCCCACAGTATAATGTCCCTAGGACTCACATAGTATAATGTCCCCAGGTCCAAAACAGTATAATGCTCCAGGTTCCTCAAATATTTGATATTGATGCCATGCCATAGAGTATAATGTTCCCAGGAGCCACACAGTATAAAGCTCTCCACAGGTCCCACACTGTACAATGTCCTCAGATCCCACACTGTATAAATCCCCATGTCACACACAATATAGTGCCCCCAGGTTCCACACAGTATAGTACCCCCAGGTCTCACATAGTATAATGTCCCAACCCCACACAGTACAGGGCCTGGGGAGTGAGCCGAGAATAAAATTCTCAGTATTCATCACTCTTAGGATGTCTTGCTCCTTGTCAGGTCTTGACATCGATGTCAGAGCAATTCCAGTGTGGGGAGTCCTGGGATCATTGTCTACTGAGTATGGTCCTCACCGCTCACTCCCCAGGCCCCACTGGTAACCGATAAGCACTGAAGGATAGTGCTGGAAAGGGTCATCACGGGGGCAGTTTCATGGCTCCCAATTAGGAAACATGGCTGCTTTCTTCCAAAAACTGCTCCACCCCTCTGGACAGGTTGTGACTGGTATTGCAGCTCAGTTCTATTCAAGTAAATGGGGCTGAACTGCAATGCCATATGCAACCTGTTCACAGGGAGGGGGGTGCTATTTTTAGGAGAGTCAATTACAATAAAGCCTAAGGGATAATGTAACAATCTGAAGGTTCTCATTCACAAAAATCAGTTTTGTAAAGTGATGATTTTACCATTTAGGGCTATGCCATATGTCACTTACATACTGTACAGTAAGTGCTCTGCAGCTTCCATGCTCATGCTATGGCTTCCTATATGCTATTTATAAGGGGTGTAGCTATAAGGGTCTGCAGTCCTCCCCAGTAACTGGAGCCAGAGGGGAAGCACAGACCCTTGTTCCAACTAGGAAGACGTCAGTATTATAAATGACACAGGGTAGGTGGTGGTGGCGGTGGGGGGGACTGTTACAGATTTTGCTTTGCGACCCAACACAGTCAAGTGACGCCTCTGCTACTGATGCTATTTACTCCCTTTGCCCTTTCTATATCTAAAGCTCATCCCACGGCCTATTCATGTGTCACGGAGAGCCCTGCATCTGCCAGGAGCGCGCTCATACTGTACAATGGTATCTACATGTGCTTGTTGCCATTTCAGTGCTACGTATAATGTGATATTTTTGTTTTAAGGTCACTAAATTGGCTGAACCTCTCTTTTTTTGGGATGTGAAATAAAGCAGAATGCTTGTGTGTGAACATTATAGACATCTCTCGCCCAAAGGCCCTGATGTTCCTCCTGGCACCCCTTGTGTTACAGCGAGGAGGTCTGTTCTCAGGATGTAGGTCATTCATTAGCATGGAGTTTATTGTATCATTAGTTTTATGGTGAAAAGAATATGCAAATAAGTCCTACTTGGTGGAAAAAGGGACACTTGCTCTAGAGCCAGCTTTTGGAAAGTAGCTCCCTATAGATTAATGACTGGTTTTCTAGAAACCTAGTGACATGATCTGGGATTGAAGCCAAGTTAGATTATCTCCTCCAAAAGGAAGACAGACCCATCCACAGCTGTTTCAGGGTTATTGCCTCTCATCAGTGCAGAGTAGGGTACAGGTTGGTTAGGTGATATGTCCCTTTTCCACCATATTCTTTTCCCTCAATTATTAGCCTGGCATATGTACTGTGTAAGTCACACTGAAAGGTGGCCTGTAAAGGCAGTCCCCTTAGGGAGATATAGTACCCGTTCTGGCCCACGTCTATGACCTCGCACCTAACTTATACTGATGAGGGGAAATATCCTTATGTTTTGTCTAAGCTGGACATGTCCACATATGGGTCACACAGGATCAGCAGCTTTGGCAAAAAAACATGATTTCGCAACATTCTGTCAGGAGTTGTTTATGCTATATGTATCTATATTTGGCCACTGAATGGTTAGGTTGTTGATTGCAGTCTGTTGAAGATTTTGGATTTATCTATAATATCCTATCTATCTATCTATCTATCTATCTATCTATCTATCTGTCTACAATATCTATCTATCTATATATCTACAGTCTATCTAGCTATCTCATATCTATCTATCTATCTATCTATCTACAGTCTATCTATCTCATATCTATCTATCTATCTATCTATCTATCTATATATCTATCTACAGTCTATCTATCTATCTACAGTCTATCTATCTAAGTATCTCATATCTATCTATCTATCTACAGTCTATCTATGTACAATATTTATCTATCTGTCTATCTATCTTATCTTCCATCTAACATTATGGGTGTCACCAATCATAGCCTGTAGTATCTATCTACTTCTGTATCTATCTATCTACAATATCTATCTATCTATCTATCTATCTATCTATCTATCTATCTATCTATCTCTATCTACAGTCTATCTAACTATCTATCTATCTCTATATCTATCTATCTCTCTATCTGTCTATCTATCTATCTATCTATCTATCTATCATCTATCTATCTTCCATCTAACAGTATGTGTATCACCAATAGGCTGTTAACCATCATAGTGCACCAGTCATAGCTGTGTACCATTAAGAACACAGCCTGTGCTGGCCCAGGTACTGAATATTAACATGTCGTGTAAAATGTCAGCTCTACCAAAATACTTGTTTATTTATTGATAGTGTAAAAGCATTTTGGTGCATTTTTGAGCATTCAGCTTCTGCCTCAGAAAAATGAGTTAAATGGAGTCTTGTTCAACACATGAAATATGTATTTACCTGCTTAGGCACAGTTTAAAAATAGACGCTTATGTTTTGCTGTGCTGGAAGCGGCTATAAGAGACACTGATGTCATAGTGTAGTAGAGAACCGAGCCCATGGGACACAAATGGCTTGTTTTGGTTCAATGTTTAAGGTGTAAGTAAAGCTAAAGAGCAAATACACTTACATGTAATTGTTTGTTTGTTTATTTGTTTGTTTATTATTTTCTAATATATTGTATAAATTTTAGAGCTGCAGATATCTGATATGTGAAAAGTGATGGTCATGGGGGGTCTTTAATTTTTTGTCATGCAGAAGTACATTATAATACACAATTTACCTGCTGCAGTAAATTATAATACACACCTTTGCTGTTGCAGTAAATTATTATTCACACCTCTGTTGCTGCAGTTAACTATAATACACATCACAGCTGCTGTATAACATCATCATCTAACATACCTCAGCTGCTGAACCTCATTATACATATCATAGCTGCACATTATCTTAAGAACTGCATAGTGGGCAACAGAAGGATACTGTCCGTGGTGAGCTCCATGAGGAAGAATAAGTCCCATCCCATGCATGAGACCGTAATAGCGCTGAGCAGTACTGTCAGTGACCGACTGCTCCACCCTAGGTGTGAGAAGGAGAACTGAAATATCTTTCTGCCTGCTAAATCCCCCCCCCCCCCCCTCTGCTAATTCCTATCTGTCTGTCTGCTATTAATGTAATGCCTCTCACCTTGGAACATTCCTGTACATGTTGTATTTGTATTTGTATCTGCTTATCTTTGCTGCTGTAACACACTGAATTTCCCCATTGTGGGACTATTAAAGGACTATTTTTATTATTATTATTATTATTATTATTATTATTATTATTGTAATAGAAACCCACGCAGACGAGAAACACCCCCCCCCCCCTCAGCTGCTGCAGAACTGCATAGTAATACACACCTCAGCTGCTGCAGAACTGCATAGTAATACATACCTCAGCTGCTGCAGAACTGCATAGTAATACACACCTCAGCTGCTGCAGAACTGCATAGTAATACACACCTCAGCAGCTGCATAGTAATACACCCCCCCCCCCCCCCCCCCCCCCCCTCAGCTGCTGCAGAACTGCATAGTAATACATACCTCAGCTGATGCAGAACTGCATAGTAATACATACCTCAGCTGCTGCAGAACTGCATAGTAATACATACCTCAGCTGCTGCAGAACTGCATAGTAATACACACCTCAGCTGCTGCAGAACTGCATAGTAATACACACCTCAGCTGCTGCAGAACTGCATAGTAATACACACCTCAGCTGCTGCAGAACTGCATAGTAATACATACCTCAGTTGCTGCAGAACTGCATAGTAATACATACCTCAGCTGATGCAGAACTGCATAGTAATACATACCTCAGCTGCTGCAGAACTGCATAGTAATACATACCTCAGCTGCTGCAGAACTGCATAGTAATACATACCTCAGTTGCTGCAGAACTGCATAGTAATACATACCTCAGCTGCTGCAGAACTGCATAGTAATACACACCTCAGCTGCTGCAGAACTGCATAGTAATACATACCTCAGCTGCTGCAGAACTGCATAGTAATACACACCTCAGCTGCTGCAGAACTGCATAGTAATACACACCTCAGCTGCTGCAGAACTGCATAGTAATACACACCTCAGCTGCTGTAGACTTTGGTTTTGAAAAACATGAACTTTATTCCATTATCTTAGGTTAAATAATTGTAATTTACTCTGTATCATTTACTCTGCTAGTAAATCGGATCTAGCATTTAACCTTTGCCCCCGTACAAAAATGTTCACTTTCCTGTAATTTCCTTTGATTGACACAGTCACATCATTCGCTCTTCCTGATATCTCCTCTGCTGTGCTTGAATCCTTGCCTTAAATCTAGAGACTTTGGAGAATTGAGTCCATTGGCTGTATTATAATCCTTGGGGTATAACAATCAAGGAAGGTGATGACCATAGAAGAAAGTAATAACCCCCCTTCCCAAATCTACCCTCCCTTTCATGAGATATCAGACCGGTTAGCGGCCGCGCTGCCGCCAGCTGTTGGTGACATCATGAAGTGAATGCATCTTTCCGACTCTTTAATTAAACGTTGACATTGCTGTAATCTTAGTTTGGGATTAACTGTTATTTTTACATCCCCGCGCCATTTCCAGAATACATAATGAATTTCAGTAGGGCAGTAAATGAACTGCGCCTATGAGAGGAAATACTTCAGTACAGACTCTTGAATTTATCCCTTACCACTTCCCTGCACAGCATGGTATGTATGAGAATTACCCTTATTAGCCTATAAAGAGGGCCTGTCGCCTCTCCTGACATGTCTGTTTTAGTAAATACTTGTATTCCCCATGAAATAACAATTCTGGAGCATCTCGTCTTGTAACCCTGTGTTTTACTGTTCCTCTATTATTCCTCCTAGAATTATAGGCAGCAACTTGATGGAGGAGTCAGGAGGATGCCAGTAGTAACTGGTCATGGTTGGGTTCACCAAATCTCTGGCACTACTTTGGGGTTGGTGCGATGGTGATGAGGGGGCCTCCAGTGTTGGTGGTGGAGGATTGAGGATTCAGGAGACAATTGATAACAGGGGAAAGAACAGTAGAACGTTAGTTTTCAGCAAGGCAGATGATCAATGAAAGCAACAGTGTTCCACAATATCGAGTCTTAGGACACGAGAGGCTGAAGAAGACCTTTCACCACCTCCACCAACTCCTACTCTTATCATTCGTCAAGAACCAGTCACTGACCCATCTTAAAGAAGACCTTTCACCACCTCCACCAACTCCTACTCTTATCATTCGTCAAGAACCAGTCACTGACCCATCTTAAAGAGGACCTTTCACCACCTCCACCAACTCCTACTCTTATCATTCTTCAAGGACATTCCACCACTTCCACCACCTTCAATTCTTCACACCCTTCAACAGTTGACATTCCACTGATTCTGTCACAGTTGGAATTTTTTTCTCTAGTCCCTACCGTTGCTGAAATATTAGCTCAGTTAGTTTTGACACCCAATCATTAGGCTTTCTATTGTCAGGTGGGCGGTCCCGGGCTGGATTGTGTAGTCTCAGACAGCCCACATGACAATAGAGGGCATAAGGGTACTGAAACTAATAGGAGTGATTGCTCGGGAACAGTGGGGGCTAGAGAAAAAATTCCAACTGCGTCAGGATCAGTGGAGCAGCAGCTGATAAAGCATGCAAAGAGTTGGTGGTGGTGGAAGTGGTGAAAGGTCCTCTTTAAGATGGGCCAGTTACAGGTTCTGGCAGTCTCTTTAAAAGTGTGGTCTTGTCTCTTTCTGATCTACAAAAATATACCTGCAGTTGCCCAAGCTTCTGGTGCAGGTTCCTAAAAGGTACTAGGTTTGTCCTGAAGCTCACAGATCCTGGTTGTAGCTATAAAGCCCATCCAAAAATTCTTCTCATAGTCTCTGTAACACATACTACTGCAAAAGTGAGCAGAACAGAAATCCATCTCTGTCTTGAATACAATATTAACCTTAGCCCTGACTTATAGCGAACAGATATGGGTCAGCCTAACCTACACACTCCAGCCAAGGTCTATCCTCCTCTCCCTAAGAGGGAGAAGACTAGACTTCCTTCTCCTTCCTAGAATAATCAAATGGATGTACCATCTACCTTTCTCCAGCCTCATTGGTATAGTCCATCTTTACCTATATGTGTCTTCCCTGAACACTCCAACACTGCCCAATAAGAGCTGTCAATACCTGAAGAAAAGATGTTACAGAATTATTTCAAGCGAAATACGTGTATTTACTATATCAGACATGTCAGGAGGGGTGAGAAGTCCTCTGTAAGGATATACTGCCATAAGTAATACAACAGTGACCACATAATAGCTCTATATCTAATGTAGTTGAATAGAAGTCTAAATAAGGCAAATCTTAATGTACATGCAGGTCATAGATTGTATACCAGTATGTGATGTCAATCAGCTGCAGCTAAAGCCAGCATTGTCTATTACAAGAGGTATTATAGAGGGGGGTCCTAAGTAAAGTCATCTCTCTATGATATCCAGATATAGTTTTCAATAATATGGACAGGACATTTTCTATCCAGATGATTCACTCTTGTATCATACCCCTCAGAGTCAATATCTTGGGGCAGATGTATCTAACTATAGCTCGATCTCCTCTTGTCTTAATCACTATGGTCTATGCTGTATTTTATACCCTGACTTATCTTTCTTTTATTTTAGGAGCTGATGCCTAAACAATCCAGAACTTCACTACTGTAGATACTTTCAATGCTACATAATCCCAAAAGGTAAGAAATACAATGTATCTAATTAGTACAATGAGAATATTGCCTGTAGGCATTGTAATGTGTAGTCAATTACAATATCCCTGAGATATACCTTACAAGAAAAAGAAAATTATCAACTCTATGGACCCCCCTCCCTCCCCTATACACTTAGAAACCATTGAAGTAATGGCATTACTATCGCAATCTCAGTGCTCATGGCTGCCACTGGGCCCCAAAGCCAGGGGGGCCCACAGGTCTCCCGCACAACATCAGGGCTGGATATACTTCCTTAATCTCCTTTCTGATTCCTTTTGATTTCTGGAAGTTTGCATCATAAATTTATTCCCCCTGCCCCCTGGTGCACTGGAGTGAGAAGATTTATGATACACAGCCTTCCACTGTCAGAAAGGAGGATATTAACCCTTTCATGGAAAAATAGTTGGTCATCAGCCTATAGTCAAGGAAGAATTCTGTGGGGGAGACTATGAGAATAATATACACATTTCTAATGCCTTTTTGGGGGATGTGAATATTTGTATCTATGTTACATGACCCATTGACCAAAAACAGCTCTCTGCATCTTCCAAAATGGATGACTATGGTGGAATGGTGGTGTGGAAGAGCAGCTCTAAAGCACAAAGTGCAGTTCCAGAAAAATGAACATTTGTGAGCGGGCGATGAGCCGCTTTAAGTGCCAGATTGAATAATTTGCCAGTTTTGTGGATAGGTGCGGAAAAATAAATAGAAAATGATTATTAATATCCAGTTATTAACTTTATCTCGCATGCTTATGGCGCTGTCACTGTTGTAAATTGGTGCCTGGGACGCAGCCATTTTTCATAGTGCACCGGATAATCTTTGAATACTGATAGGGGATTTCGGTGAAAAGTTATTTTTATCTGGGTATTTGACAAACTAGCCGCTTAATGGTGCACAGGATCCCAGTCATAATTCCCCGCAAAAACAATTGCTGCGCCGGCCTAGAGAGATTTGTTTTCTTATTTAATATTAATACAATTCTGTAATATGCTACAAAGTCGTATCGCCCTTGCATACATTCTAAATCATCCCCAGGGAAGAGTCTAAACCGTGCTCAATGTAAGTGATTATTGTTACCGGCCTATCAATTCTGACCACCTCTAGTATAGCAAAATCTTTCCATGATCATAGAAAAATGTGGTGCGATCATAGGCGGGCGCAGAGAATGCAGTCACTTCTGGGTACATTTGATACATGGAGACAAGAAAAGTATAAATTTTAAGAACTTTACTTTGGAACTAAGAAGTTTAAAGAGATTATCCCACCAAAATAACTTACCATGTATAGACAGGACTCCTACCAGACTTTTCTTTTGAACCAAGACACTTAAAGAGGTTGCCCCACCATAATAACTTACCTTCTATTTCCACGACCCCTACCAGACATTGCTTTGGACCAAGGACCTTAACAAGGTTGATCCACCATAATAACTTACTGTCTATGGACAGGACCCCTACTAGAGTTTTCTTTGAAACCAAGAAGCTTAAAGAGATTATTCCACCATAATATCTTACCATCTATGGACAGGACCCCTTGCAAACTTTAATTTGGAACCAAGGAGCTTAAAGAGGTTGCCCTACCATCATGACTTACCATGTAACGACAAAACCCCTACTAGACTTTACTTTGGAACAAAGGAGCTTAAAGAGATTGTCCCATCATAATAACTTACCTTCTATTTCCAGGACTTCTACCAGACTTTGCTTTGGGACCAAGGAGCTTAACAAGTTTGCTCCACCATAACAACTTACTATCTATGGACAAGACCCCTACCAAACTTTGCTTTAGAATCAAGGAGCCTAAAGAGGTTGCCCCACCATAATAACTTACCTTCTATTGCCAGGACCTCTACTAGACTTTGCTTTGGAACCAAGGAGCTTAAAGAGTTTGCCCCACCATCATATCTTACCATCTATGGACGGGACCCCTAGCAAACTTTAATTTGGAACCAAGGTGCTTAAAGAGGGTGCCTCACCATCATCACTTACTTTTTATTGCCAGAACCCCTACTAGACTTTGCTTTGGAACCAAGCAGCTTACAGGGATTGTTCCACCATAATAACTTACCCTCTATTGACATGACCCCTACCAAACTTTAATTTGGAACCAAAGAGCTTAAAGAGGTTTCCTCCTTGATAATAACTTCTATCTATTGCCAGGACCCCCACCAGACTTTGCTTTGGAACCAAGAAGCTTAACAAGGTTGCTCCACCATAATAACCTAATATCTATTGACAGGACCCTTAACAAACTTTACTTTGGAACCAAGGAGTTTAGAGGAGTTGTTATATCATAATAATGTATCCTCTATCCACAGGACCCCACCGATCATGAGAACCTGCCCCCCTGCTGTATTAAGTAGATGCATGCTACCACTCCATTTAAAGTCTATGGGACTGAGGGCAAGCACTCTACTTTCAGTTCTATAGAGATTGAATGGCATGGCAACCTAGAATCTGTGGAATTGGGAGATAGAGGATTCCCATGATCAGTAGGGTCTCAGTGGTGAGGCCCCCAGCAATCGGGGACGTTTCACCTATCCTATGGTGTTATAGTGTGACTAACTCTTTAATTTTACACCACTATAACTGATAGATCACCACCTGATACAACTACAGTAGATGCTGGCATAAGAAAATCCGAAATAGCCAGTAAATTCTTTCATTGTTGAAGACAATCCCTTTCAATATCTCTCCACTAATTCTGGTGCAGAAGTAATTTTTTCGGTAGTCTCCACCATTCCCAAGTAATCATTGCCATTGGTTTCAACACAATTAGGCTCTCTGCTGCCAGGTGGGTGGTCCTAGGCTGGAGCAGAAAGACAGAGACCGCCCACCTGACAACAGAGAGCATAACTGTGCTGAAAGCAAGAGCAATGATTGCTCAGGAACGGTGGGGGCTAGAGAAAAAATTCCAACTGTGCCGGAACCAGTGGAGCAGCACCTTTGAAAATTGCAAACAGTTGGAGTTGGTGGAGTTGGTGAAGGGTTCCCTTTAAGGCTTAGAATTATGATTATTATTATTATTATTTCACTATTAGGGTATATTGTGAGATTGAATTTGCACATATGAGTTGGTCAATGTAGTCCAAACACTAAAAATTAGTGGATTGGATAAGCTGGACTGTTCAATTCTTCTCTACTTCAAACATATTGAACATCCTAAACAGGTTCAATTACATTATGGTCCTAAAGGGATCAACTTCATTATAGAAATATTTTTGCTACAAAGTTGTAATCCTTGCCTATGCGGCTCACTATTGTATGAACTTCCATTATTTTATTTATCTTCTATTTTTTCACCTCTCAGTACTCTACAGCTTATAGTTATGTTAATGCCTGTCTACGTAGACTACTAGTATCTAGGATTAAAGTGATGATGTAGAAGAGCGAAGTTTTTTGTACGTTATGGTCTTACTTCAGATGAAAATCTATTGAGATAATAATCGGAGATGATATAATACGCAGTTATAGTTAAGTAAAACATCCAGCTGTGCTACATCTGGAACATAGCCAGAGGAGGCTCAGCCTAGCAAGCTTGTGTTCTCAGTAGAGAGAGGTGAATAAGCTGCTACCATCCACCTCTGGCCACAGCATAATGAAATACAACTGCCCGATCCTTCTCTCCCCAACATCTGGGACACACTCTAATACTTTAGATGGTTTGTTGGTCCTGATAATATCGGCTACTTTGTCCAGCATTACTCAAATGCCAATTTTAGTGCCTCCATACAAAATTGAGCAAAATTGACCGAACTTGCTGATTTTGATAGAACTGGTGAACTACCTTATGCGTAGGTGGACCTCCTGACTCCCTCGACAGATGATGTTGGAGGAAAGAAGCATTGGAAATTTAGAATTTCAACAATCTTGATGTTTTTGTTTTTGTTGAGAGTCATATGACAGCAGCTTACTGCCCTCATTGGCAACACATATAATTTTGGTAAAACCGTTGCTAATTTGGTTGAGCATATCCAGATATGTATGCCGCAAGATGACTAGCTTTTTGAAAAAACATGGTTTTGAAATACTCTTACAATAGTCTTTTATGCTAAATGAGTCTATGTGGACCCACCAAGTGGTTGTAATGTGAATTTCAGCCTGTCAAGGCTTTTGCTAACATGTCATGTTATTGCATTAAAGTGATTCTTCAGGGAGTCTATCATCACTTATTTCCTCCGGGGTTTTGTATTTAATGAATCCACAGGTTACAGGCTGGTTTTCGACCTTGGGTCACATGATTGAAACTAGCACCCGGCCCCGATTCACTTTACTTTCTCCCTCCACTGCCATGTTCATAGCTAGTTAGTAGAGATGAGCGAATCGATTCTGCAGAAGTGGAATTCGATCCGAATTTCAGGAAATCTTCGATTCGCCACAATTCCAGATTTCCCGATGCTTCACAGTAACGAATATTTAGTAAGGACCTTTGTGACATCAGACAACCACAGGATATTCTCTAGTGATGTGATTGGGTAGGCGTGTCTTTGCTTGTTAGCAGATCCTTCCACATGAATAAAAGTTGCCCGTGCTGGAGAGAGAGAGAGAGAGAAACATGACTGCGGCATCCAAGGGCTTCCGCCATTTTGCCGCCCACCCAGCCTCTCTTCAGCCCGGAAATAGCTGTTTATTTGCCGCGAAGTAATTCGGATCTAAGCAAAATTTTTTGGAACTTCGAATCAAACTTTTGAGAAATTCGCTCATCTCTACTAGTTACCTTTATCATGGGGGCTGGCTGAATACATTATTATAATAGAGAGAATGGAAGAGGTGGAATGACTTAGGGTCAGGTACTTGTTCTGTTCACATGACCTGGGGGTTAGAACCAGTCCAGAAGCCCTTGGTTCGTCACATACCATACCTCAGAGAAAGTAAGAGATGGTAAAGTCTTTGGAGAACCCCTTTAAATTGGTTTCATGACAAACTGGGACCCTTAACCAAATTTAAGATAAGCTAAAGTTGATATTTTTGTACAGCTATTACATTTATACAGTATGGCCACCTGTACTCAGAATTTTATCTTCTGTTCAACGTAAATATTTCGGTTAGACGACAGCTCCAGCTCTGCTACATCGCTAGACACTAAGGATTATCACACATGTTTTTGAAGATAAGAATCATGTTTCCACCCTTGCCCGACAGTCAGCATACAATGCAATCTGTGTCACCTCTATGCAATCAATTCCTCATGTTATTATAATGAATACACGCGATTCTTCTTTCTATCAGGACCGTCGTTGACACAAAATAAATTTACAATGATGCATTGATGTGAAGAGAAAGGGGAAAAAAAGCCGCAGATCATTTTGGTTTATCATGATGAAGTAATTGGCAGGAGATTGAATAATGGATGATATTGTTTAATTTAGAGATTGGCCTCTAGTAAGATTAATTAGTCTTGTACAGATTGTGGTGTATAAACATAGAGCTCCCAAATTGGCCAGCTTGTCATTAGAAGAGTGGAATCCACATGGCCTACCACCGAGCTCTGATACCGCAGGCCCACAATGTTTGTGTCTGCTAATTAGAGTTGGGGTTGTTCCTACATACCATAATCACTGAGATAAGGCAGCGAGTTGTCTGATAGGGTGAGATGGTGGGAATACATCTGCCATCTCCTCTTCTACATCTGCATGGAGATTAGGAAATGATGAGTAACATTCCTTTCTAGTAGTCGAGCCATATGTCAGCTTTTATTGGTTGATTGTGCCATCCAATGGTCAAGGCATCAATTGATGGGGTCAACTTTTGGGTTCTTCCTCATCTGGATCTAAATGAGTAACATTTGTTTCTAATAATCAAACCATGCATCAAAAAAGTCAAGTATTATTGGTTGATTGTGCCATCCCTTGTTCAAGGCAACAGTTGATGGGGTTGGTTTTTGGGTTCACCATCTAGAGCTATATGAGTAACCTTCATTTCTGCCTATTTGCTATCTCTTCCGACCTTGCCATATACATATATGTTTGACTTGGCTCAGCCAAGTGTGCATACAGATGAAAACAGATAAAGGTTACTCATACAGATGAAGGTTACTCATATAAATCTAGATGGGGAACCCAAAAAACTGACCCCCTCCTTTATCTTTTCTATTGGTTGGACACATTCAGATATGTATGTCACGAGATGAGCAGCTTTTCAAGACAATATTATTTTGAGATATTGTATCAGAAAGTGATAGCTTATATGTAGTAGTATATGTATGTAGTTTTGAGAAATATGTTGACACTTTATACAATAAAACATAGCAGTATGTGTCTATATGTGTGCTAAGACTGACAAATTCTACGTAAGTTGAGGGTGGACATATCTGATGGAAGAATATCTTCTAGAGAACAAAAGGATTGGCATCTTTTGTTAAGGGACTGTTAAAAGACCTCCTTGCACATTACATGGGTCCTGCTGCTTTGACCAACACTCATCCAATATGTATGGCCAAGTTTAGTTAGTGGAAGGGTGCAGTCATGTAGCAATCACCAAACTCATGCTTGCAATATTCATTTTGTGCTTACACAATTTCAGTAGTGTGGCCACCATTTACTTTCAATGGGAAGCATCCCTGCTACTGTGAAAATCATGGAACAAAAATTTATTACCATAAAGTCTATAACTATGTGGTGCTGAGTGAAGTGTCGAGATCAATAGTAATGCCAGCTATTTAGGGTGTTCCAATTGAAATGAATGGAGTTTGTACCCTACTGCTGCTCCCCTGTTCTCCTGATCGGTGAGGGTCTCAGTGGTCAGACACACACACTGTTCTACAAGTTATTCCCTATCCTATCCTGGAGGGGATATGACTTGCTCACATAGCATAACCCCTTCAAATATTGATGACCGAATCTTATAAAAGGCCATCAATATCTGATCAGTAGGGTTGTGACACCCAGCATGCCAACCAACCAGCTGTTGGTCACATGACCTGTTTACAGCCCAGTCCCTTTCAGGGTTGAGCTGCAATACCAAGCACAGCCACTATACTGGGAAGCAGTGAAGAGGCTACAACACTCAAATACCCAAACACTTGACCTCTTCAAACAGCTGATCAGTGGAGGTCTTGGCTATCTGACCCGCACTAGACTGATATTGATGAGCTATCCTAAGCATAAGTCCTGCAAGACCTCCATAATATCTTATGTCTGTTGATATTTTTTTTTATTATAGTAGGATAAACTGGTTGTCCCACAAAGGACCTTTATTCCCTAAACACAACAAATGTGATAAATGTGTGACTGCTGGAACCGCACCACTGGGACTCCCATTAAAGTGTTCCCTTGTGATCACTACTGCAGGGGTCTTAAACCCCTGTTCCTACTTACTGCACCACCACGGTGAATGGAGCGGTAGACAGTGCCTTATTGCCCCATTCTATGTCCATGGCAGTGACTGAAACAGCCATGCACTGTGCTCATCTGTGACCACCGAATGAAGGTATCAAATTCTGCAGAATAGTGTAACAGGGAGTCAAAGAGGGGAATGTAATAGTCCTCCCTAAAACCATGTGTCTAAGGCTTCCATAGAACTGTGAATTGGGAGTTTGATTGTTTGGGGTAGCGCATTCCAGAGGACCGGTGAAGCACAAAAGAAACCCTGGAGACTTCAGAGGGCAGTTCTGATATAAGGAGCTCCTCAAGTTGGCCCCATCTCCTTTCTTTATGGGCATTGAATCCACACAAGAGCCGAATACAATATAAGATAGTTAGAAACAAAGATAGGAATCACACATATTGAGAAGAAGGGGTTAAACCAGCACTGGACCTTCCGATCCTGGATATGTTATTCTTTTCAGGCTATGGGGTCCTCAGTCTATGCCCTTGGATACTTTAAATACAGATACCAATACTAAACCTTAAATTTATCGATACTAATTAATTCCAGCACAAATGACTTAATCTCTCAGTCATTCCAAACCACCTGTGAGGAGAACAAAATTTAACTCCTGGACACGTTCCAGCGTCGGAGAACTTTACGAAATGACTGAATCTAGCTAAACGAGAGAAAAATATCACTGCACTTATTATTTCAGCACCAATATTATTTCATGAATAGTTAGGAGGACACATTATGTGAACTCAATAAAACGTGCACTTATCATGCGAAACCGTCCAAAAATGTATTTTTGTAACCAGCAGATCAGGCAGAACAGATTGGATGCACCAGATGCTGATATATTGCCAGATCAGAAACTTTAAATTAAAAAAGTAAACTTTCCCAATGAACATAGACTAACTCCCAGCTACAGGCACGAGAAGGACGAGAATCGGAATCTTAATTATGATGTTTAAAGGGAAAATATTGTTAGAAAATGACCTATCATTGGCTTTATCTTTTAATGTTGTACATATCTCGTTATCATTTTTGATGTTCTGTATTTTAAATTTTCCGTATATTTAACCCGGTAGGCCTTGAGGTGACAATTTTTACAAATTTTGCATTATAAATTTTTGAGTTTTCTATTCATTAAGCCATAAAAGGGCTTGTATTTTGTGGGATGAGTTGTTTTTTTTTTTAATGGCACCATCTGTGGTTATGTACTGATGAAGCAAAGTTTAACTTGATAATCTATACTTATTCCAAATAGAAATGAGCAAACTTTTCAAAATTTGTTTCGATTTTGGTTCAAAAAAGTCATGCCCTCTAACACTTTTCTAGCTCTTTAATGCAAACACAAAATTAATAATGTGAAAGTGATGGCAACAGATATAGCCATGTCTAAAAGGATATATGGTGTATAACTTCACTGGGTTTTTTAGAACTGGACTCGACTTGAAATTGCCAAAGGTTTTGGGTTCACCTGAACCCAAAACTTTTGGGGCTTGTCACTCACGAAACACTAATATAGTCTGGAGTCTCTTCAGACCCCAGAGTAAAATAAGTTTAGGCCCAGGGTAGGTGAGGGAAAATAACAAACACACCTTGCCTCACCTCTTCTGGGCGTCCAGCGGGCCCACAGCATCCTCTTCAGGCCTCTTTCAGTCTCTAGGTGACGTCACACACCCGGAGTCATCACTGAGGCCTGTGATTGGGCCTCAGCAGTCATGTGGGGTGTTTCACCATTACATCACTGGGTCTTAGGTCTGAGGAGACCCCAGAGTGGAAGAGTGAAGAAATCAGACGATACCCCAGAGTGTAATAATAGCAACTTCCGGTTCCATCTGAACAAGTGCAGAACGGAATAAAGTGAAGGGCCGAACCTTACAAATATTTGTTGAAACTAATCTTGTGAGGTTTGCCAGTCTCTACAGGCGACGTTGTACTGTATCACTTCGATGCTATAAAAATTCATTTGCAGAGATAGTGCATAAAACTTCATTGGCTTTTGGCTGAATTACACCAGATATGTATAAAAAGAGTGCCATGTTTGACTAAACTGTTTGTTCTTGGTCTTGGGCACAGTACAGACTGAATTTGAATATTTTGACTCTGATAACTGTGTTTGAGATTGATACAACTGTTGCAGTACAGTAGCACCGTCACCAACACATACACAGCCGGGGATGCTGGTCTAACAGTGTGACAGACTGGCTCCAGTCTCCAATCTCTCCCTATCAATTAAACATAAGCCTTCTTCTCCATTGCAACTCCTAACCCCTAAATTGTTTAACACTTCCCCACTGTATAATCTGTATATCAGATTCTATTTCCTATCTTTCTAAGTTTGACTGTCTGAGATTCTATCTGTCTAATCTCCTCCCACCTGGACACCACCTTTTCCTGCTTGAGCTTTTTATACTGCCTATGAGGTTATGATGTCCTATCATTGAGTTATCACGGACCTCGGCCCTATAGTCCCCAATCACTGGCTGCCCCCCGTCATGGCTACTCGCAAGACTTTCTGAGGAGTCCCTTCTGAATTAAGAGCTCACATAATCTTCCTTCTTTTCATGCTTTCACATGGCGGCCACCATTTTAGTCAGTGCAAATCAAATCACACAAAGTTTAAGTTTGAATCTGATTTTTTTTTATTTCAAAATTTGGGTGAAATCATGTTAATTCTGAATGCAGTTTCTCATCACTAATTCTAATTATTTTTTGTGTGTTTGTGTGTGTATGTGTGTGTGTGGGGATTAAAACAGATTCTGCACCCACACCACACCCACACCATCCCAGCACCATATGCTTATAGAGCTTGTCATTAATTAGCTCAGAATTTCAAAGTTAATCCTTCCTGTTCTGTAGAGATCACTTCTCTTAAATCATATCATTATCAGCACAGGCAGGATTATAGTGACAGGTATCAGCTATCTACTGATAACACAGGATCTACCCTTCAAAACAGGTGTTGGTCACAGCTCGCTTCTTCCCCTCCCTGCAATGTGACCTCTGCACTGCTCACAGAGCATGCACACAACACTTTATAAAATGTGTCATCTCTAGGCTATAGGTGCTTATGGTCAATATGGCTGCTGTAATGCAATTCTCTAGATTTTCTTAACAGCAGCTCAGGCACAGTGAGTGCCCCCAATGCTGGATATATAATAGACTGTATAAGCCATGACCAGCAGTGTTTCTCCCTTCCTTGCTTAAATATGATGCATTGAGTATATGAGATGTTCCCTTTCATAAACCTTCCCTAAACAGTTCTGTTTTTCTCAGATGTGAGAGCCCTCTCCGAGCACAGGTCCTGCGGCTGCTCTGCCATGTGAGCCTGTGATAGGGTTCACACCTTCCTGTATAGTCATCCTTCAGCACCTGCCAACATAAAGTATCTGTCAGCCACCCTATAGGCTATTAGCAGAGCTCCATAACCCCAGTCACTGCAAGAGTGCCTGGCCGTATCTCATAGATTGTACGCCCTTGCGGGCAGGGCCCTCTATCCCACTGTACCAGTTAGTCTCTGCTAGCATTATCTGTTTTGTATATCTGGTGTACCGTATGTAAATCCGCAAATGTAAAGCAACATGGAATTAATGGTGCTATATAAATAAACAATAATAATAATAATAATAATAATAAATCCTCTGATTCTACCAAATATCATCACACTGCTCCTCTATTTACATCTCTAAAAGTAACATTGACTCCGTAAACCGTCTTGTAAAGTCAGAACTTACTGCAGTTCTTAATATTTTACTATGCCAACAAGATTCTGGAAGCTGAGATATACAGAGATATTAGCAGGTCAACACACTGTAGAATATCTATCTATCTATCTATCTATCTATCTATCTATCTATCTATCTATCTATCTATCCCTATCTATCTATCTATCTATCTATCTCCTATCTATCTATCTCATATCTATCTATCTATCTATCTATCTATCCCCTATCTATCTATTTATCTATCATATATCTATCTATCTATCTATCTATCTATCTATCTCATATCTATCTATCTATCTATCTACCTAAGTAGATAAGAATAGGCAGCACTCCATAATCAGTTAACAAAAGATGATATGTGGGTTTATTCCAATTGCAACGTTTTGGTTCTACATACACAGAACCTTTCTCAAGCATCTTCTGTGTAGAACCAAAGCTGCAGTTGGAATAAACCCACATATCATCTTTTGTTAACTGATTATGGAGTGCTGCCTATTCTTATCTACTTGGCTATTGTGGACCCTATGCCGGAACCATTTTGGCTTTGCACCACCCTTGGAAGGTCTACAGGTATCTATCTATCAATCTATCTATCTATCTATCTATCTATCTATCTATCTATCTATTTATCTATCTATCTTGGGGAGGACTGGGGAGAAGGGATGGTAGGAGGGGCATGAGTTCCTGGTGTCAGTTGTCAGGGGAGGTGACACTTTTATGGATTTAGATCAGCTGTGGAGTCATCTATTATCTATCTATCTATCTATTTATCTCATATCTATCTATCCATCTACATTATGCATACTTCTATATTGAGAGCCACAGGTTGGAGACCACTGATACAATCAATGATAATGTAATGGACATTTATAGTAGCATATATCATACTTATATCTGAGACTATACATCATTTATTATTAGGTTGACCAGCAAATCAATATTACTGCAGTAACTATTTCTACCACAAGATGGCACCTTGGAATGCAGTATACATGAATGACAGACTACTTGCCCTTAACAGCACACCATGTGGTCAGGAGTGGTATTACAACAAAAACTACTACAATACCAAATGTTGGATGTAAACAATAATGTTCACAATTATTGACAGCAAGCAGAAAAGAACTGGAAAGGAAAGTCTATGATTTGAATAGGTTTTCCGTATACAAATAAGACTTTGGGGCCACAAAACCCCCTTATATGCAAATGATTGGTCTGTGCATAAAGATGTTGTCATAACTCTTTAATACACCTCTTATGACATCAGAGATGTTGCGAACAATCCTTCACACAGAAGGCATTGCACTAGACGCAGGAAAGGAAAGGGTTAAGACTATTCGTCAGAACTGGCATACAGGGAGAGCGGGTTGATGGCGATGATTTACGTCATTTTGGATTTGCCTCTGCTTTGAGTTTTATATCATTTGGGTTTGATCCAGGCTTTAATCAGATAAGAAGCTGATTTCGCTTCTGTCGGACTTCAAATCCCAGCAAACCAGCAGAGATTTTGACATTAGCAGGGCACCGTTGTTATTTGTAACGTCATAGCGCCATTCGTGTATCCCATATGTCTTTCTCATGACTATTGAGCTGTATTAAGGCTGAGACAGGGTTATAGAGGAATATATGGGAAATTGTTTTCATTCCTGTGCAGGCCGGCTGGTATTTGTAGTACCTGCAGCTGGGAATCTATATTCATCAGCTTGAACAGGGTGACTGGCACCATCAAATAAGCCAAACAAGTCTTTCAGGCACAAGTTGTTGTGACATAGCCCTGCAGTGCCCTGTAGTGACAGGTAGGTGGCAGCCCTACACCACCAGTTGGCTTCATTCCCTTATTCAAAGACATCAAGTGTTAATGCAATTGACCAATCAGTGCAAAGATGATGGGAGGTAATTGGGTAATTGTATTTTATTCATCACAAGCAGAGAAAAGGAGGAAAAAAAAAAGTGTGAGAGGGAGGTGAAGAGAAAAAAAAAAAGGGAAGAAGGGAAAGCGGATAGGAAAAGGTTGAGGGAAGGGGGAGTGAGGGAGGGAGGAAGGAGGGAGTGAGAGAAAGAAGCAAAGCTCACTAGATGTGAAATCTGAAATTGCAATAAGGAGTTATTGCAAGCTCCATGTTCAGCTGGCTGGAGACTGTAGTGTGAAGGAAGCTCTACTGCATGAATTGTGCATTTCTCTGCTGGAACTAGGAACTATAAGCACCTGATTTGTGGATATGCTGCTGAAAATTAAGTAGTTTTTTTTTTCCCCCTGTTTGGAGGGGGCTGAGCAGGCAGAGAGAGAAGGAGCACATCACATTACCACCAGAAGAGAGAGCAGGATTTGTCTGAAATAGCAGGATCCACTGGTTGACACATCATGAGGAACCTCATGAGGAACATCATGGCAAGACCAGGATTGTTGCAGTAGTTGTCCAGGAGCACAATGCCTCCTGCAGAACCCTGGTGAACATGGAGAAGGATAAGAAGAAGCTGAAAATAAATAAGCCGACAATTGCACTCCTCCTGACAAGGCACCCCAGGTGGAGGCACATCTCACTCCATTGAGGATCTCTTATTTTTTTAATGTTCTCTGATGCCCATCATCCACCAGGAATGATATGAAAAGCAACACCATCCACCAGGTGCTTCCAAGTAAGGCTGAAGGATTTATTGCACGCTGCATCTCTCAGTGAATGTGATATAATGAAATTGCAGAGGAGGCTAAGCAGAAGGAGAGCACTGAATGCCTGGAGTTTGGGCATCAGGATTACTGGATCCAAGAAATAAGGGGAGGGAAAAAAAAAAAAGAAAGAAGCCACCATGCAGAGCTGCACTGGGCTGTGATTGGAAATTTAATCAGATCTTTTGGAAAGGGTGAAAGTTTCTTCTTCTTGGGATTTGGCTGGACCTAGACAAGCTCATGAGTGATGGTGCACAGGGAAGCGGTGGGATAACTATGAAGATTGGAGGCTTCCTATGGACCAGGGATGGATTGGATTTTAAGGAAGAACCTATGAGGTACAGACTGAGGGTCTCATCGTTGTTGTCCTTCTCCTTTGGACACCTTGTGGAGGGAGCCCAGGTGGAGGGAGCTGCTTTGGTATAATTTCAGCACCTTGGACAGCAAAAGTTTGAAGAACAGGTCTTCTTCATATCTGGTCTTTGATGTTTTTTGGGGGGTATTTTTTTTTTTCTGAGCTCCCTCCTCTCTCCTCTGCTTTAAGTTGCGGGCAGAGTTGAATGAACACTTTGGGCTGGAATACTACTAAGCTGGGGGCACACCATGGCTGGGTCCTGTGGTCAATCGCCAGTTCCTCAGCTCTAAATTATCCTGGATGTTCACCTGGATCCTGTCTTGATACAGTAGGTGCTTCTCCCCCCCAAAAATGGGGTATTTGGGGTGTTGGGGGGTGGAATACTGGAGGTGTTGATACATGTATGAATGGGGCTGCTACATAGTCTTAAAGGCTGATCTAGCTTTAGGCAGATTTTACAATAGTACAGGATGTTAACCCCTTAACCCCTGCATGCTCCTTTACACCTGTAGCCTACAGCTGCATTAAATATGCATGTATGATGGTGGAGGTGATGCTGCAGCCTTGTCTTACCCATTAAATCCATGCACAGTAGTGTGGAGTATGTGTGCCCCCTTATCTGCCCATGGTCCCCCTATCTATAGGGCGGCATGTGATGAGCATATCAATGATCATTTTAGCACACGGACCGAATCTTTCCAACCTCTGGAGTAATTTCTTCTCAGATATCATAAGCTAACTCGCTATAAGAAGTGCTCAATGTCTTAAGAATCTCTGCTCATACTAGAGGAGCCTATATCTTTGCTATGGAGTAAATTGGTGGTGGAATGTAGGGGGGGAGACATGGGCTTTTTCTGCCATTGTGTGTCTTGGGTTTAGAATTCCTGAGCCTGACAACCCCCTAGAGGGACCTGTGAATCTGACCCTTATGGTGGACCTCTCCTCCTGCACTAAAGCCCAGCTTGGAAGTCTAATTCATTGGTATAGAGAAGAAGAAAGGGTTGCGGGGTGAAAGACCCGCTTGGATAAATTGGTCCATTTGGTGGAAATGATTAAATTCTTGTTGTTGAGGTCTATTGAGGCTTTCTGGAGTAATTACTGCAGTGACCAGAAGCAGCTCTCGTAGGAAACCCTGGTGGGGTCAAGTCCACACATTAACATAAATGTTGCCTGGATTTCAAAGAACAGAGGAGATTTATGGAGCAGAATAGACGTTTTACACATGGGCTGCTTTGGCCAAAAGGCAGAACCCGGAGCAGCAGGAGACATTCTTGAGTGATTTTGCAGGAGCTCAGCACAATGTCTACTCTCCATAGCCAGTCATTACTGATGTATTGAGGGGTGTTTAGCTTTCATGGCAGATTTGCATCTTAACTGCAGTCACAGTTGGGCATTCCTGAGGGGTCCCCCAGCTATGTTCTGCCTAGAGGGGAAGGGAGGGTGGATAATGTGGAGATTTGGTGTGAATATAAAGTTTTTAGGGGACGCCACATAATTCTTTACATACACAGTTTATACAAACACCTTAGAGGCCTTAGACATTGGTGCATCTATGTTCACCACCATGCAAGACCATACGATATACAACCCTGTAGTGTTCTATGTTGTTTTTGGCCAATTACATCTATCTGTCCATCTATCTATCTATCTATCTCTCTCTCATATCTATCTCATATCTATCTATCTATCTGTCTCATATCTATCTATCTCTCTGCTATCTATCTTTCTTATTTATTTATTTATCTATCTATCCATCTATCTGTCTCATATCTATCTATCCATCTATCTATCTATCCATCTATCTATCCATCCATCTATCTATCTATCTATCTATCTACCTATCTCATATCTATATATCTAGAAAGGCTCATGCACATGAGCTGAAATGTTGCATTATCTCTGGGTTAATAAAGTCCCCAAATCTTTTTCTTCACTACATTGTAGTGCTGCCTAAATCTTTTTTTTTTTTTTGGATATCTACCTATCCATCTACCTATCCATCTATCTATTTACAGTATCTATCTATCTATCTATCTATCTATCTATCTATCTATCTATCTATCTCATATCTATCTATCTATCTCTATATATCTATTTATCTATATATCTATCTATCTATAATCTATCTATCATAATTAATAGTTAATGTTGTGATCCTACATATATGTGAGTAGTAAACAAATATGTCATGAAAATACCAACTTTTTTCTGCACCCTACACACCGCCATCACACTGTGGCTACACATAAACCTGTAATGTCTATACAGAATTTCTACCTAGAGTAACATCTCATAATATTTAGAAGACCTTTATTAGTTTTTGCAATTTTTTGTCCAAGAGAATTATAATTTCAGTTCTAAACTGTGTTTGACCTGTGGATAGTCATGTGAAGCTTCGTTTCTTTCCATTTCACTTTAGATTTTCTACTAATACTCATTTATGCTTCATAAAGCATCAGTACAAGTGGTGCTTCATGGGTTAATGTGGACCCCTGGGTGTAACGAATCAGGGGAGCGCCCCACAATGACAATCTGAAGAAGCAAGGGTGAGCTTGCAGGGAATGAGCTCAGTGTCTCAAAGGTCTTGTGTGTCTCCCTATACAATGGCAGCTCTGTCTTACTGAGACCTCGGTGAATGTGCATTGATGTTGGCGCTGGGTTAACAATGGCCGTCTCCATCATGTCTGAATGTGCAAATTATTCAGGAAGATCCATGAAAATAACAGATTCTGTGCAGAAAAAGAGAGAAAATATATTAAAAGCATGAATGGCGGACACTGTGTAGGGAGCAGCATTGTCTTACCTCTCATGTCCATCTTATATAATGTGATAACACTGCTTATCCCCAAAATTTTTGGGTTCAGTCTGGGGTGGCCCAACTGGTGACCTATGGGTCAAGTCATCTATGAAACTCAATACTTGAACCTCAAATCTATGTAAAACCTCCATGGACCCGATTGTATGGAATCAGCATGACCATCTTGGGTCCATCATTGTTTCTCTTCCAGATCTACTACTTGACTTAAAATATTTAGTGACTTAAAGAGAGTCACTCATCAAAACCCATCAACTGAGTCCATAGATAGATAGGTTAGGGTCACCTGAATCAGACAGTGTTTTCCCCTTGTGAATCGTTGCTTCCGTTGCAGAGATATCACCATTTTTGTCAATACACAGATGAGCTCTTTGGAGCAACGAGCAATGGCAGCCCCCTTGTTGCTCCTAAGAGCTCATTTACCTATTGATATCTTGGCAATGGAGGCACCGATTCGCAAGGAGAAAACACAGTTGGATTCGGGTGACCCTAACCTATCCATCTATGGGGCTGGGTTGATATGCTGGGTTCTAGTGATACACTCCCTTTAAGGATGTGAGCTTAGATAATAGATGATTGTCCAATGAATGATCTATGGAAGGAGTAGTTCTTGGAAATTTTTGCAAGATTTAGAGCTTATTAGATCATTTCCATAAACTTAATTCTAACAACAAACCATTAGGGGCCTAAACCTATCCCGCATGTGTCTCCTTTCATGATACTGTGTAGGTCCTCCACCAGCTCCTCTCCATTCTAACTCCCACCATGCCCTAACATCATATAGCTTTCATTACATGATGTGTTGTAGTTTTGCACCCACAAGTCCATGGTAGTTTCCATTAGTTTAGTTTTTCACTCTGTAGTTCATCATCCTCTTAATCATTGGGGTTAGTGGGTAGGTGATACAAGGAGACATACCTGGTGGCATGTGGGCCAAGTAGTCCTTCAATGTCCCAACCTAACATGGTGTACCAGTGGGCAATATAGCTTTCGCATCTCTAGAATTCAATTATTGGGTCCTAATTTTTAGATGCTCCCACCATACTTACAGACCGAAGAACTTCTCCATTATAACATTAGGTGCCTGATACATTACAGTCTGTATTATTCCAACCATAAAGGTAGACATACATTTTTAGGGTCAACTTGGGATTACGGAAAGTCCTATGATGCCAAGGCAGAAGGGAATAATTACATGGCAGTGAGACCACGTGAGCGGGCATTATAATTAGATTCGTTATGTCTTTCAGCCTGATGACCGATACAGAGATACAATGTTGCAATGTTCTATAGACGCTCAGTCATCAAGCTTGAGGTATGAAGTTGTCACCCAGAAGTGACATCATAGTGAGATACCCCTCCCCCAGAAGTGATGTCAGCAGGGTTGACCCCAATTGAGGCTTAGACTTTGGAACTATTCAGAGTATTTTTTTATGCAATGGTAAGATTTGACAGGTTAGTTTTATCTATAATCTATAGATTTTAAAAACCTAAAACGTCAGATGTGGGTGCGACTAAAAAACATTTGGCTCCGTATTTTGCGATCTCAAAAACCCAGACAAGATGTTTCAGTGCCATGATGTGGAAACTGTCACTTGACCATTCTAAGGTGATGTCATATGTGTTGTATGCAAGGACGTACAGTAACCTATCCCATGTGATGTCACAGGCATTGTATATGAGGACATGTGTTATAATATGCATTGTATTGTAGCCTATCCTATGTGATGTCACTTGAATATGAGGATATATTGGAGCCTATCCAATGTGATGTAACATTCAGTATATTGTATATGAGGACAGAGCCTATCCCATGTGGTGTGCCAATTGTATGCGAGGATATACTGTAGCCTACCCCATGTTATATAACATTTATTGTATATGAGAATATACTATAGCCTACCTCATGTGATGTCCCCATTGTATATGAGGACATTTTCCTCCCTATCCAATGTTATATAACATATATTGGATATGAGGATGTATTGTAGCCTATCCATTGTATATGAGGATATACTGTAACCTCTCCAATATGATGTAACATACATTGTATATGAGAACATGCTGTAGCCTCTCCCATGTGATGTGATAAAAGGATATTATACTGCAACAGAACCTATGGGATCCTCCTAGTGCAATGTCCTAGTTTTGATCTGAATTTGAGGTTTCACCTGTTTTTTTTGTGCTTTTAGACATATATCCTGCACCCATAGACCAGGTTGTACAGACATACAGTCCTTTTCTTGTAGCCACAATATGTAAGACTGTGTATGTGTATTAGAATGTACTGTAGAGTAAGAAGATGGAGCACAAGTCATACTATACCATATTACACCAATATTAGCATATGTATGGGGGAACCTTTGCATTGTACTCAACATCAAGTATTGTAAAGAACCTATAGATGGTGATAGATGCTCCACAGATAGGAGAGTCCATTACTGCAGTGGCCTCCGTCCTGTAGGTCTCCAGCTGTTGTGACTCTACATCCCCCATCATATGTGGACATCACGTGTTGTAGTTAAGCAACAAGTGGAGAGCCAAAGGTCGGAGACCACTGTACCACGTGGCCAAAGGTCGGAGACCACTGTATCACCACCTGGACATGGCCAAAGGTCGGAGACCACTGTACCACATGGCCAAAGGTCGGAGACCACTGTACCACATGGCCAAAGGTCGGAGACCACTGTACCACATGGCCAAAGGTCGGAGACCACTGTACCACATGGCCAAAGGTCGGAGACCACTGTACTTTTGTCACCAACTGTTGCCCAGCTACAACACCCAACAATTCCAGGTTTCTATCAGAAAAGATGAACTGCAAAATGCAGACCTACTGTACACATCTATATATATATATATACATACACTATATGTATACAGTGGCAGACACAGACAGTAGAGGGCCCCTATGCAGGAACAGTATATGGGCCTCCTCATTATATATATCCTATATAGATCCAACATCCTTATGTATTAGTATGTATTAGTAATTGTTACTAATAGTATTAGTAGCAGCTATCTCTCTCTCTCTCTCTATCTATCTTGATCTCTTTCTAGCCATTTTTATCTCTATCTATCTATCTATTTATTTATCACCTTCCTTCCTTCTATCTATATTTAAATATCTATCTATCTATCTATCTATCTATCTATCTATCTATCTATCTATCTACAGTATATATCTATCTATCTATCTACGATATCTATCTATCTATCTATCTATCTACAGTATCTATCTATCTATCTACAGTCTCTATCTATCTATCTATCTATCTATCTATCTACAGTATCTATCTATCTATCTATTTATCTATCTCATATCTATCTATCTATCTATCTATCTATCTACAGTATCTATCTATCTATCTACAGTATCTATCTATCTATCTACAGTATCTATATATCTATCTACAGTATCTATCTATCTGTCTATCTACAGTATATATCTATCTATCTATCTATCTACAGTATCTATCTATTTATCTATCTACGGTATCTATCTATCTATCTATCTATCTACAGTATCTATCTATAGTATCTATCTATCTATCTATCTATCTACAGTATCTATCTATCTACAGTATATATCTATCTATCTATCTATCTACAGTATCTATCTATTTATCTATCTACGGTATCTATATATCTATCTATCTACATTATCTATCTATCTATCTATCTACAGTATCTATCTATCTATCTATCTACATTATCTATCTATCTATCTATCTACAGTATCTATCTATCTATCTACAGTATCTATCTATCTATCTATCTATCTATCTATCTATCTACATTATCTATCTATCTATTTATCTATCTACAGTATCTATCTATCTATCTATCTATCTACAGTATCTATCTATCTATCTATCTACAGTATCTATCTAGCTATCTATCTATCTATCTATCTATCTATCTATCTACATTATCTATCTATCTATTTATCTATCTACAGTATCTATCAATCTATCTACAGTATCTATCTATCTATGTACAGTATCTATCTATCTATCTATCTACAGTATCTAGCTATCTATCTATCTATCTATAGTATCTATCTATCTATCTATCTATCTACAGTATCTATCTATCTATCTATCTATCTACAGTATCTATCTATCTATGTACAGTATCTATCTATCTATCTATCTACAGTATCTATCTATCTATCTATCTATCTATCTATAGTATCTATCTATCTATCTATCTATCTACAGTATCTATCTATCTATGTACAGCATCTATCTATCTATCTATCTATCTATCTACAGTATCTATCTATCTATCTATCTATCTATCTATCCATAGTATCTATCTATCTATCTATCTATCTATCTATCTATCTATCTATCTACAGTATCTATCTATCTATCTACAGTATCTATCTATCTATCTATCTATCTACAGTATCTATCTATCTATGTACAGTATCTATCTATCTATCTATCTATCTATCTATCTATCTATCTACAGTATCTATCTATCTATCTATCTATCTATCTATCTATAGTATCTATCTATCTATCTATCTATCTATCTACAGTATCTATCTATCTATCTATCTATCTATCTATCTATCTATTAAATATCTATGTAGCTGCTGGATACATGATGGTACATGGGGCTTTAGTGTTCTGCTTATACTCATGTTCTGCAGTTATCTCTGACTTGTGGTTTTCCTACAGTGGTAAAACTACAACCCCCCAGCAAGCCCAAGGCTCTTAGTAATGATAGTAACTGAGGCCCTGGCGATAGATTTATCTGTGAGCCGCTCACTTTCATCTATCACAGTTGTCTCCAACCCTTGGCTCACCAGCTGTTCTGGATCCATGCTGGGGGTTGTAGTTTTCTAACAGCTGGAGAGTCGCAGGTCAGAGACCTCTGAATTATCACCTACACTTGCACATCTGCAGCCACCCACATATAGACACGAGCTTTGGGCTGCTTGGCTGAGGCTCTGCTTGTGCCTCTGTATCCCTGCCAGGGATGTGTCCTTCCTGAGAGATATTAGCCCTGCTCCATTTGATGGAAGAAGTCTTTAGATGCCGGCCTTCTCCTCCGCCTGATGTTTATCTCCTCCAACAATTGATATTGGCAACAAATCGAGTGTCGGCTAAGAGAGTCTTCTCCATCCATGATGAATGGGCAACGTCCGGGGATTCCTGGGATGGGAATTGATATAATTGTAGCACCTGACAGTCTAAAAGATCCATCCGGGAACTGTTCGATTATCATCATTTGCTCCCTTTTCAGAGAAATAGACTATTTTTTTTGGAAAATTCCAACTTTCGGGTTGGATTTGTGTATACCGCCTGTCATACGCCAGCGCAGGGTGATGATTGACAGCGTTTGTGTTGAAGAAGTTCTGCAGACACCAAAGTCTCGCTATGATTGACAGGTGACATTTGGCAGAAGCACATGCGGAGAAATCGGTTTAATCTCTGCCTTCGGATCATTTCTACTCGCACATATGAGGGAAGAATGAAATAACGGGACACAATATGCGCAATATTTGATTTCGTATTCGCCATGACACTTTATCGTGTTGACATTTTAACGTAATTACCTTGTTGTAAGCATATCTGGTCTTTGTGGTCATGTTCTTGTATTGTATCCTTGTGATCTGTATCTATACATGGAAGGATCAGATGATTAGGAGGAAGTACTAAATGTAATTCCAATACTGGTCTCTAGGGGGCAGTAATGGAGATAGTCAGGGCTTCTGCTGATCTACTCTGTATAAAGAAATATCCTGATATCCATTGATGTATACTAGCATGTGTGCTTTATAGGGATAGTTTGCATTTGTACTGATGTAGCAGAGTTAAATGTGCCATTTTTATATAGATATGAATAAATTATACCTGTAAAAATGTAAATGACAAACTCAACGCTGCTGCATTAGTATATTGCATCTTTTATTATGCAGATATAGTGCCAGCTATAGGACCTACATGGCAGTGCCAGCCACACTGGTTTGCAGCTGTCCCATAAGAGTGCAGCCATAATGTACCTAAAATAGTGCAAATCCCAGTGCTACATGGTCAGAGTACCACTATCAAGACCTGCATAGCAGTGCTAGCCACAGTGTCACTTATAGTACCCCCATACTGTAGCCGTGCCAGATACAGTGTCTCTACCATGACCAACATAGCAGTGCCAGTCACAGCATCACTACCAGGACCTACATAGCAGTGACAACAGTGTCACTACTGGGACCAACATAACAGTGCCAGACGCAGTGTCACTACATGGACCTACATAGCATTACCAGTCACAGTGTCACTACCAGGACCCACATGCAGTGCCAGTCACAGTGCCACTACCAGGACCTACATAGCATTACCAGTCACAGTGTCACTACCAGGACCTACATAGCAGTGTCAGTCACAGCATCACTACGAGGACCTACAGAGCAGTGCCAGTCACAGTGTCACTACTGGGACCAACATAACAGTGCCAGACACAGCGTCACTACCAGGACCTACATAGCAGTGACAACAGTGTCACTACCAGGACCCACATGCAGTGTTAGTCACAGTGTCACTACATGGACCTACATAGCATTGCCAGTCACAGTGTCACTACCAGGACCCACATGCAGTGCCAGTCACAGTGTCACTACCAGGACCTACATAGCAGTGTCAGTCACAGCGTCACTACAAGGACCTGCATAGCAGTGACAACAGTGTCACTACTGGGACCAACGTAATATTGCCAGACGCAGTGTCACTACCTGGACCTACATAGCATTGCCAGTCATAGTGTCACTACTAGGACCCACATGCAGTGCCAGTCACAGTGCCACTGCCAGGACCTACATAGCAGTGCCAGTCACAGTGCTACTAACAGCGTCAACACAGCAGTGGTGTTCACAATGTCATTTCTCTTACCTGGGTAAAGTAGAAGGATGGGCAATGTCATGATGCCATTTGTGGTACAGTACACTGGGGGCAGCAGGGGACAGGTGTCTGTATTCTGTTGCCTGTACAGTAGTGTGTACTTGCACATGCTGACCACAGGGACAGACACAGGTCCTGCATCCATCGGTGGTCCACCATTGCCGTTATTGATCATCTTATTTTTCTTCTGAATGGCTGGAGATCTCCCCTTTAATAAAAGTTATATTATATTACATTATATTGTATGATATTATATTATATATCATAATGAGTTGTGCCAGCTGACAAATTCAGCTCTCCGTCCCTGAGATCCTAGGCTCCTCTCTATCTGTATGCAGAAGGTACATGATGTCACTTACACTATAGAGAGGCAATTTGGCATGTAAGGAGTGTGAGGATTATAGGCGCTGAGCGGTATGGCGTGCAGGTGATATGAAGACTGATGGTGTTTACCTTTCATATAGGATAATCAGATATAGATGGGAAGGGGCGCTGCTATATATAGCGGGGGGTGTACACCATAGCACAAGACATTGATAGGACTATACAGGCAGCTCAGCCTGGGAACTGCAATGTGATGTATTTATATGGGGTTTAGAGCCATTATAGCCTCAGCCCAGTCCCACTAGGATAATAAGACAATGGTGGCCGCCAGCTCACTTTATGGCGATTGTGTTGCCTGCAGTTACCTCTATTTCACAGCAGGAGATATATATATAATCTTGAATTTAGTTACATTTTTTTTCTAATGCTTATCAATGTTTTATGCATGACATTATTACCAGGGCAGAATACATAGCAGCTGTCATGGGGCCCAACAACTCCCCTATACTGTGACATCACTGTGTGTATTATCCCTGTACTGTGACATCACTGTGTGTATTATCCCTGTACTGTGACATCACTGTGTGTATTATCTCTGTACTGTGACATCACTGTGTCTATTATCCTTGTACTGTGACATCACTGTGTGTATTATCCCTGTGGTGTGACATCACTGTGTACAGTATATTATCCCTGTACTGTGACATCACTGTGTGTATTATCCCTGTACTGTGATGTCACTGTGTCTATTATCCCTGTACTGTGACATCACTGTGTGTATTATCTCTGTACTGTGACATCACTGTGTGTATTATCTCTGTACTGTGACATCACTGTGTGTATTATCTTTGTACTGTGATATCACTGTGTGTATTATCTCTGTACTGTGACATCACTGTGTGTATTATCCCTGTACTGTGACATCACTGTGTGTATTATCCCTGTTCTGACATCATTATGTACCTCAGCTTTGTGCATTAGGGAGACCATATTTTTTTTCTTTATATGATATTGACAGTGGTCATGATGGTAATTTGCTATGCCTGTGACTTTATGAGACAAATGTCTACAACATGATACAGATGATACAATATATAATATCGTGTATGTTAAAGGAGAGAGATCTTTTTAGAGATAGATAGATAGATAGATAGATAGATAGATATGAGATAGATAGATAGCTAGATAGATAGATATGAGAGAGAGAGAGAGATAGATAGATAGATAGATAGATAGATAGTTTTTACAGTAACTAGATTATGTTATACAGTGTGGGAACAGTTGGGGTATATACACTGCACTGTGCATGGTTTGGAAAGCACCCATATATAGAAGTATTGTATTTGCTCTCAATAGCCCTTGGCTTCGGCTCTTACTGCGTGATTCACCCGTAGAATTTCTATATTCTTACAGAAATAACTTTGTATGATATGATCTTCACTTCCCACCTTCACATTTGAGTGCAGATAAAACAGCGCACATATCCTGGCTCGTACTTATGTGGTGTCACTGTTTCCATAGCAATCTCAGCTCCACCAACTTGTTGTGTGTGACATGGACTTGGTTTTCAAGCTTAAAATTCCATAAAAAAACAAACATAAAAATAAGGGAAAAAGTAGAAATAGAACAAGACCAAGAAAATCTATCTATCTATCTATCTATCTATCTATCTATCTATCTATCTATCTATCTATCTCATATTATTCTACCTCTTATCTATTACCTATCACATATCTATCTATCTATCTATCTATCTATCTATCTATCTATCTATCTCATATTATTCTACCTCTTATCTATTACCTATCACATATCTATCTATCTATCTATCTATCTAGCTATTTATATATCTAGCTATTAGCTATCACATATCTATATATCTAGTATCTATCTATCTATCTATAAATCAGTCTATAAATCTATCATTATCGATCACATATCTACTGTATCTATCTATCTATCTATCTATCTATCTATCTCTCATATCTATCTATCTATCTATCTCTCATATCTATCTATCTATCTATCTATCTATCTATCTATCTATCTATCTATCTATCTATCTATCCCATATCCTATCTATGAATGAGCCTGAGCTTCCAGTACCAGTTGAGGTGCTACGAGTCACTCCCGTTCCATCTGATATTGATGGTGTACCCTACACATAGTCCATTAGTATTCTAGTCCTGGAATCCCTTCTCTTCTGTGTTGTTACACTAGCTCTGTCAGTCTTGTAAGACAGGATGTGCGCAGAGTGCTAGAGACAGATTGATTGTGGCGGTATATATATATATATATATATATATATATATATATACTGATGTAGCAGAGCCAAATCAGTCTATAAGTCGGCACTGCTACATCTGACATATTGCTGCTAGACCTGCTACTTGTAACATTTTTTCCTCTACCACATCTGCAAACACATCGCTGATACATCTGACAACAAAGTCATGTTACATTCGCCTTTCAGCGCTGCTACATCTGACAAACTCAGCTATCTACAGCTGATATTCCAGCGTTACTACATCTGACAAATCCAGCCCTCCTATGTCTGACAAACTCAGCTTTGCTACATCTGACTTTCAATGTTGCTGGTTAAGGTATCCCAGCTGTGTCCTACACATCAATGCTGCTGTACCTGGCAAACATAGCTCTGTTCTGATCAAACTCCATCCAACATTGCAATCTGCTCAGTTGGGCTCTGCTACTTTCAACAAACTCAGCTTTCCTGCATCTGACAAACTCAACCCGCTACATGTGAAAAAAACCAGTTGCGCTGTGCAGTGCATGTTACAATCTCTTGTGCATCACAATGTGTTAAGTGAATAGCTGCGGGGAAGTGGTTTGTAGCTGGCGGTGACAATCGCAGGGAACAATGGCCTCAGTGTGTGCGGCGGTGCAGGCGCTGATGATTAGAATGCATTGCAAGTACAGAGGGAGGAATGCAGCGGAGGGGTTAACGCGTCCTGGGAGGCTCCGAGCTCTCAGAATCAGTCACTTTCCTGGGCTGAGGCTGCACAAAAACCATCGGCTAAAAGCAGTCATGGCGGGCAGAATAGAGAACTGTGAGGGGATGGCGGGGAAAGGACCCTGGGATAGAACCGTGGAAAATCCTAAATCCTACTAAAGTTCTATTCCTAACCTATTGGGTGAATAGATAATATTGGTGCAGGTGTCAGGAAAACACAGGCCTTGCATCAGTCCATACATAATATCCATCAGTGCATACAATATATGGCATAACATCCATCAGTCCATACATTATAGGACATAGTATCCATCAGTCCTTACATTATAGGACATAGTATCCATCAGGTCATACATTATAGGACATAGTATCCATCAGTCCTTACATTATAGGACATAGTATCCATCAGGTCATACATTATAGGACATAGTATCCATCAGGTCATACATTACAGGACATAGTATCCATCAGGTCATACATTATAGGACATAGTATCCATCAGTCCTTACATTATAGGACATAGTATCCATCAGTCCATAAATTATAGGACATAGTATCCATCAGTCCTTACATTATAGGACATAGTATCCATCAGGTCATACATAACAATACATAGTATCCATCAGGTCATACATTACAGGACATAGTATCCATCAGTCCTTACATTATAGGACATAGTATCCATCAGGTCATACATTACAGGACATAGTATCCATCAGGTCATACATTATAGGACATAGTATCCATCAGTCCTTACATTATAGGACATAGTATCCATCAGGTCATACATTACAGGACATAGTATCCATCAGTCCTTACATTATAGGACATAGTATCCATCAGGTCATACATTATAGGACATAGTATCCATCAGTCCATACATTATAGGACATAGTATCCATCAGTCCTTACATTACAGGACATAGTATCCATCAGGTCATACATAACAATACATAGTATCCATCAGGTCATACATTATAGGACATAGTATCCATCAGTCCATACATTATAGGACATAGTATCCATCAGGTCATACATTACAGGACATAGTATCCATCAGGTCATACATTATAGGACATAGTATCCATCAGTCCTTACATTATAGGACATAGTATCCATCAGGTCATACATTATAGGACATAGTATCCATCAGGTCATACATTATAGGACATAGTATCCATCAGTCCTTACATAATAGGACATAGTATCCATCAGTCCATACATTACAGGACATAGTATCCATCAGTCCATACATTATAGGACATAGTATCCATCAGTCCATACATTACAGGACATACACAGTGGCTCAGTGGTTAGCACTGCAGCCTTGCAACATCTGCAAGGAGTTTGTATGTTCTCCCCGTGTTTGTGTGGGTTTCCTCCGGGTACTCCGGTTTCCTCCCACACCCCAAAAACATACTGATAGGGAATGTAGATTGTGAGCCCTATATGGGACAGTGACTGACAATGTCTGGAAAGCGCTGCAGAATATGATGGCGCTATATAAGTAAGCATAATAATAGTATCCATCACGCCATACACCTGTATAACTGGCCATAGACAGGAGAGTTTGACCTCAGGACACTGGCTACTGTTAGATCTCCAGTCAGATAAGCATCAATTGACATTGTGTGTACCCCGGTTTAGGAGGTTCATCTTTATCAAATTGTACCCCAATTATAAAACCACTTTTCATAAAGAAATAGTACAGGTGAATATAAGAAACCTTGTAATAGATCTTATTAAAGAAATCAGTTTCCTTCTCCACTTATCAGGCTATGTTACTTTTTACCTAGAAGTCTATGGAGCTCTTCGAACACTGTTGTATCTTCAAGATAAGACTCTATCACTGTACAGAAAAATCAACTAACATCCTCCTCCTCCCCCTCCTCTCCATAGACTTCTGTGTGTGTGATAGTTCTTCACTATATCACCCCCACTGATCACATAATGATGAGCTATCCTAAGAATAGGTCATCGATATGCAAGTCCGAGAATATCCCTTTAGGCTAAGGCCACACGTAGCAAGCCACAGCTAAAAAATGCAGAAAAAAAACACAAAAAAGTGGAAAAAATGCATCAAAAAATAGAAAATTGTAGCAAAAATTTTTTCCTCTTTTCACTGATTTTCCACTGCATTTTGCATTTTTGTCTCCCGTCATCTACCGGGAAGAGGCGACATATTCACAGGTAAATTTAGCTCGCTTTATTTTTGAAAATTCTGCTTTTTACCAGGCTTTTTTTTTTTTTTTGCAACGTCACTTGATCTGGAGTGTCAAACCCCATTTTCCAGCTGCATTTCTGCAACATGTGGCCTCAGCCTCGATCTTATTAACCCTACAATCCCAGTAGTTTATACCTTTTTTTTTCTAAACTAGCACCACCCCCCGTCTAAAGGATGTGTGTGGTACTGCAGCTCTGCCCAATGCAGCCAAAGTGCAATACCAGGCACGACATCTGGACAGGTATGGTGCAAAGTGTCTTTCTGTAAAGCTGTTCCACCCCATGATGGACCAATAGCTTGGCTATCCTACTGTCTTCTCAACCTTGCCCCGTAGACATCAGGATGCGCCCACTGCGCCAGATCTCTAGACTGAAGTAACGCGGTATAATGAGCCTTCTGCACAACAGCCTTGAAATGAAACATCAAAAATGTTCCATCACCTTGAAACCCATTTGAATGCTCCTTTGTCAGTCAATAGCTCCAGATTATACGTCTGAAATGCTTTCCACAGTTATGTGTCCGCACTTGAAAGCATTGTTGTGCTGAGACACGATGAGCGCAGAATGCAGAGTATCCCGCCTGTAATAACCCTGAAAGTAGCGGCGCTGAGAGTCTGTTAGTTGCATCTCTCTGGAAGTGCCTGCTCCTCATCTGTAATTTTATAAACTTCAATATACAGTCATCAAGGCACGCCTGGATGGGTTTATGCATAGATATAGCGGCTCAGGCAAGGACTAGAGGTGACCGCAGACTCAATCTGGACGGGATTCAGGCTTAAAGGGAGTCTGTCATCATTACTTCAGCATATCAACCAGCCCTGCAGATAGATAGGTTAGGGTCACCGGAATCTAATGGTGTTTTCCCCTTGTGAATCGCTGCCTCTGTTCTTGAGATATCTCTGTTTTTGTCTATATAAAAATGAGCTCTGGAGGAACAAGGGCGCCGCCATTGCTAAAAACTCATTTGCATATTAACTAAAAATGGCAATATCTCGGCAATGCAGTTACCAATTCAGGAGAGGAAAACACTGTTGGATTCAGGTGACCCTAACCTATCTATCTGCTGGGCTGGTTGATATGCTGGGGTCTGGGGACAGGCTCCCTTTAAAGGGGAAATCTGTGTAAATACATTGTCTGTTATGGTTATAATTGAGGTCATGGAGACCCTTGAAATGTGATCACTGACATGATACAACTTGAAGGGGAAATTCAGCCAAGAATGCTCTTCAAAAGATGACTTTGGAATGGGCCTAGAAATGTGAATAAAGACCCCTATAAAAGGAATCAAAAAGACCCCGCTTTATGGTACTAAGTAAGGCCAACCAGAACATTGGTGGTTTTAATGGACCTACTTTATGTGCCGATCCTTCATGGAGTCCTTCACATGTTCGTAACATTTAGTAGCAAAAGGGTCCAAACTTAACTGGCCCTTCTCTCTCCAGGAGCCCCATAGTAGGTAGTCACATGAGCTGCCTCTGTGGTCCATTATCTTCTATGAGCAGGCCCATCAATTCCCAAAAGGAGAAGAAAACCCAATTTCATGAAACCTCAATGATTAGTCTGGGGTCCTGTGTTTGGGATCCTCATCTCCTAACCAGAGCAGTTATAAAGAAGGTTTCTCTCTCTGGAGGACCTGACCTATTCTGCACTACACTAACAACTAACAAATTTTCCTACAGAATACACCTGATCCCTGATAGTCAGAGAGATATTTTTATGATCAACCTGTTGTCAAGGAATTATAGGAGTTGTCCAAAACAGAGCGACCCCCTAAGGTACTTTCAAGTATCCTTCCCCTTTAAATATATTGGGATTTTATAATAGGGCCTATTACTGTATTTCAGGTAGCAAAAGAATCTACTGTACTGTTCTTTACTTAGTGATCAATTGCTTATGGTTGTGTTCTTCAGTTATATGGGGTCCTACTGTATGTTGGTTCTGATTTTCACTAGTCCGCTAAGGTTCTACAGCATTAATCCTTCTAGATAACCCATAAATATCTGTTATCCGTGCAACACAGCACTATAGCAAACACTGTTTAATCAGGAACGAACCAGCGCTGTTCATCCTGAGCAGTTTGATTTATAAATAGAATGCCAGAACTACAGTAAAGACTGACACATAGACAAAAAAAGGAGTAAATGACCTGTAATGGTTGTCATTAGTTGTTGCCATCTAGCATAAGGGTCAGCAGAAAGCGAGGTGACAGCCCTCACGGGCTCTGGAATGGCTGCCATTAATGGTAGCGGTAATTATATTTTCCATTATTATTAATTTTGTATGCTCGCCTCGAGTGCCCTGTGCAGCTGAGCTTGCAGGTATTAGCGTTATCTCAGGACAGGAGTCCTTGATACTTTGTTTTTAGGAAGCTCTGGAGGGACCGGAGCTGTCACCGTACACTTTCAATAAGCCCGGCAGTGATTGACAGCTTTGCTTCCCAGCAGTCCAGCATACATCTGAGGTCTTTCAATTACACAAGCTGTCGAGGCCAAGCACTTTTTTTTTTCTTATTTTTCAGCCTGTACTCAGGATGCAGGCAAAGTGTTAGACATGTTGAAGGCCCCTGTAGTTTTCCGCCCGCTAAGATTTGCACGGTTCCTGGGCATAGCAATTCTGTTCTACTCAACACAGTCCAAAACTTATATTTTGCAAGTTTTTACTTTTTTCCCCACTTCTTTGGGTTGGATCACTTTGTTGCGACTTGGCTAAATATGTTGCAAAATATGTTACAAAATAATATTACAGGAACCGATACTGTTAGCGGTAGGGGTGATCTGATCGTACAGAGCTAAGGAGATATGGGGGGTCCTAATGGGTTCATAGAAATCAAGGACAGATAGAGGTCTATGGAGTCTATTCTATAAAATACCGCATGGAGGGCAAAGCATACTGGACCAAAAAAAATACACCTATATGGAGCTCAAGTAAAAGTAATAAAAAATATTACCATACAGTGCTCAAACAGAAGTGACATGTAGTGGCAAATCACAATAAAACATATTAACATGCAGTGCTGAAGTGTCATATAGTAGCAAATAATAATAAAAAATAGTACCATATAGTGCTGAAACAAAAGTGTCATGTAGTGGCAAATAATAAAAAAAATAGTACCACACAGTGCTCAAATAAAAGTATCATGTAGTAGTGAAAATAATAAAAAGTACCATATAGTGCTCAAACAAAGGTATCATGTAGTGGCAACTCACAATAAAAATATTACCATGCAGTGCTGAAATAAAGTGTCATATAGTAGCAAATAATAATAATAATAATAATAATAATAATAATAAATAGTACCATATAGTGCTCAAACAAAAGTGTCATATAGTGGCAAATAATAAAAAATAGTACCACACAGTGCTCAAATAAATGTATCATGTAGTAGTGAAAAATAATAAAAAGTACCATATAGTGCTCAAATAAAAGTATCTATGTAGTAGCAAATAGCAACAAAAATAGTACCACACAGGGCTCAAACATGCTGTTTCCCTGCTTTCATTGTGAAAATCCCTGCTATAGCTGTCTCTAGAAGGACTGTAGGTCACATGACCCTGATGACTTATGTGTATAGAAGTGTGTATAGAAGTCTACAGAAAGGAGAACAGGAAATGCGGAAGATAAGAGCAGACAAACAGGCTTAGTGAAATGCTGGAGCTGAATAGAAGCTTTCTATCACAAGCACTTTACTCACATGGTTCCTGAGTGAAAGACAGATAATTATAGGGCAGACTCTCCTCTATTTGTTGAGCAGTGTATGTCGGCTAGTCTCCTGCCACCCGCCTGGAGAGAACTACAAAATCAAGATGAAGCGTGCAGAGGGGAAACTGCTAAATAATGCAAAAAGTAAGTCATATAATGGCCAGAAATACTGTCACTCCTTATGTACTCACACATCCTGAAAAGTCACCTTCATGGGCTATATTAGGATATGTCATCAATATCATAATAATGGAAACCCCCTTTAAGTAATAATTAAGAGTGCCCATATACCGCCACACACTGCCAACTATTAGTATCGCACTTATATGCTGCCATCTGTGCCTAAGCAAACGTATCACACGACATCCATTAATATATATAGTGCTGAAGTAAAAAAATGCAGTATAAACTTATAAATGACAAGACATACAGTGCCAATAATAATACCGCTATATAGTAGACAATAAAGTATAATGCAAAATGACGTAATAAATATCAGAGTACAAAAAAGCAGGCTCCAAATGAATAATCTGTGCTTAATGCTGAGCCCATAAAATAGGTGATAAAGTGTTTCCGTGGCTGCCCATCCGAGAGGGGTGACCACCTTGCAACCAGTCTGGTCACCATCATCACTTCCTTCGAGGACCTCGCTGTAGCGTCTTTATCTTTCGTCCATAATACCTCCATAATCTCTAGCATTGATGAACTACAGGTCCCATCACAGCCTGATGGGCTCTCTATATGTTGCAATCCCGCGTTTCCTCCTCTTTATAGAGCAGAATGGGCTTTAGCTTTACAAGCTGTTTTTCTATCCTCCTTTTGCTGCAGTTACATCAGGAGGTGAAATGATGGCGGGGGACTGACATGTGAATGGAGTGCTATCCTTTCATAGGTAAACACTAGCCACATTGTTACATTGTTTCCTGCAGGTACCCGGCGCTCTGGATGTGTGCGCGGCACCAGATGCTTCCCCGGGGCAGGGGGTGAAGTTCTTTTCTATCCGATGCATTTAATAAACAAAGTACTTTATGTCCTACAGACTTCTTGGCACTGGCGGCTATTATGCAGGTGCACTTGCTACGTATACTGTACTTGGAGCCCTTCAAAGAACAGACCCCTGCAGTTCCTGTGTAAAATTCTGTACTATTTGGCGGGTTTTATGGGCATGCGGCTCACAAGGGACCGTCTTTCACTTAGTGCTTTAACAGGGGAGCTTTTAACCCTTCAATGGCTCAGTGTCAAGTACAAAATGCTGGGCAAAGTACCGCCGGGGGTTGTTAAACAAAATTTTTTATTAAAATAATATGTCAGCTCCACAGATAGAGAGGACGATTCTGGGTTACGTGGATTGCCTGTGTTGAATTCTGCGCAAGGACGAGAAATATGGAGAACTGAGATTTCCCTTCCTTGTGGAATGAACATTTTATTGGCACTGGGACCATTGGGGATCTTTGGAATAAGTAATCAGTTTCCCTGCAGCACCTCCGCAGGAGAAATGAGGCATTACACAGTTTTTATTAAAATGAAGGAACTGATTGTTTAATGTATGGACATGTTGGGTCCTCCAGAGACAGAGACACTCTTTCAGCCATTCTACTCTCTGGCTGAGAGTGTCCTGAATGCGCAAACCCTCTTTCCCATTTCTACTGTACTGCAGATATTAACCTATCCTTAGAACAGATCACCAATGTCTGATCGTCAGGGCTCCGATACCTGGAAGCCCCACAGATCAGCTCCTTAAAGCTTCCACTTCACAGCCGAAGTTCATTTGTCACATGGCCTGTTCACTTCAATGGGACTGAGCTGCAGTACCAAATATATCCACTACATAATATATGGCACTGTGTTTGGTATTCAGCTGATCAATAGGGATCCCGGCTGTTAGACCCCCACCAATCTGATATTAATGACCAATATTACAGTTCCTGAAAACCACTTTGATCCTTTTATTAATTTCTAATAGGATTTTCTGAATCAGACAAACCCTTAAATAGGGTTTTGTGGGTCTATTCCAGTCATCAATATCAGATCAGCAAGGGTCCGACTCCCAGCGCCCTACAAAAGTCAGCTGATTGAAGAGGCTCACAGTTTACTGTAACTCAGTCCCATTCAATTGAATGGGAGAGATCTGCAGTGCCATTCGTGACCACTGTAGAAATAATGGCACTGTGTTCACTTTCCCCATCAATAAGCTAATACTTGGGAGTTCCAAGAGTAGGACCCCCAGTGATCTGATGTTGAGGACCCATACTACAGATATTTAACCATTAAAAAAGCCCCTTTCTGCTGATCCCATATAAGCACAGTTTTCGGAACTGCAAAATGACCCCAAAGAAATCGGTTGGGACCCGAAGGTCGGACCCTACAATGTTTATCTTGGGAGCATGCCTTTAAAGAAGCCAAGATGTTATATGCAGAAGTGAAATTTAAGCTGGATATACACATTAAACTAATGTCGGCCAAACGCAGTCAACCACCAAAATTGAATGGGGACCTCTCAAACACCTGAGTCAAGCATGCATGTGTATACCGACATTAAAAGTGTATGGCCTTGAAACACTTGGCCCTTAACGTGTACCTTCAATTATAAAACCCCTTTCCATAAATGAATAGCACAGGCGAATATAAGAAACTTTGTAATAGATCTTATTAAAGAAATCTGCTTCCTTCTCCACTTATCAGGCTGAGTTACTTTTTACATAGAAGTCTATGGATAGAAGAAGGTGGAAGAGGGTGCTGGAAAAGACACATTTTGCAACACTGTGAGTGAGAACTCTCTTCTAATACTGCTATCTTTCAAGATAAGACTCTACCACTTCATAGAATGAGGCAGAAAAAATCAATGAACAGCTTCTTCCCCTCTCCATAGACTTCTGTGTATGAGCTGCTTAATAAATGGAGAAGGAAACAGATTTCTTTAATAAGATATATTACAAAGTTTCTTATATTCACCTGTACAATTCATTTGTGAAAAGTGGTTTTGCAATCGGAGGTACACTTTAACCCTCCAACTCCTCATAGTCTTATCTAAAAACCATAGAACTGGCATATACTCATTGCCTAGGACGGAGGTAATATATTCATACCTGACACTGTAAAAGGCAAGCGCCTATAAAGGTATACATAAAACTGAGACTCTCAGATTAGCTAAATGTTATAAACGCGTCGTATATTTCGAAACGTTCCCTAGAAAAAGGTCTGCTAAAGCGAGACCTAAAAAATCCACCGCGCTCTGGAATAAGGCCAAAGAGATAGCGCACAAGAAAGACACAGATGCCACTCAAGACATCTTTCCCTTAACGGAGTTGAAAGACAGTCTTCCACGATGTGTGATCTTAATTTACATAGACATTAGCGGCAAACACTTTACCTTAATTTGATGTTATGTTTGTGTAAGTTACAATTCTGTGAAGCTGTTAAAACCCTCTTTCTAAAGTGCTAGGGGCTGCCTGTCACATTTACATACACTTGTCTTCAGCTGCCGCCTCTGTTTAATTTCAAAAGTGTGACCTTCTAAAGAAAGTAAGAAAAGTGGATTAATTTCCTTACTGCTACAGATCAATCCAGGATAGTTGTGACACTGCGGTTAACATTGCTTACAGTACTTCTAATCCTACATGATCAATGCTAGTGAGAGTCCTATCTGTTTCCAAAGAGTTTCCCGTGGCCAATCTGGGTTCCTCCCATATCCCCAAAACATACTAAGTTACAGTTGTTGCCAAATTTCTGCTGTTCTTCATTTACTTTCCAGACCTGCATTCTCTTACATTCCTGCTTGTGGAGCTGTAAGTTCAGTGCTCAGTGGACATTTCCCATGAAGTTGTCTTTTTCCAATGCTATAGTCTGTGTTCTGGCTCCATTTCTCACTGATATGGCTGTGTATATTATAATACAGTCCACAAGTTTACTCGGGGATAAATCATATTTTGTGTGAATATGTACCTTTAACTTGATCTGACCTTAAAGCCAAGCAAAGGTTAGAAAGAAAGGTTTCCTTTGGCTAATATGGGTTCTTCCAATGTCCCTAAAGCATACTGATAGGTTAAAATTGCTGTCAAATTTTTGTCATACTTTATTTACTTTCACGACCTGCATTCTTTTGCATTTCTGATTGTGAAGGTGCAAGTTCAGAGCTCAATGAAAATTTCCATGAATCTACCCCTTTGCAGTGCTATAGCCTATGTTCCCATCCACATCTCTCTTGATGTGGTTGTGTAAGGCCCGGTTCACATCTGCGTTCGGGTTTCCGTTCGAGGAGTCTGCTTGGAGACCCCCCGAATGGAAACCTATGCGCATAAAAAAGCGATTTACCTGGGAAACCCACAGACCCCATACACTATAATGGGGTCCATGTGGTTTCCGCTCGGTTTTCACACGAAGCAAGCAGAGAGGAAAGTGCTGCAAGTGCTGAACGGAAACCCGAACGCAGATTTGAACTGGGCCTAAGCTGTCCTTTGTATGTGAAAATATACCCAGCAAGTAAAACATACCTCTAGCATGATCTGACTTCAAACTAAAGCAGAGGTTAAAAAGAAGGATTTCTAATCTGGGTTCCTCTCATATCCCAAAAACATAACAATAGGTTAAAATTGTTGCCTGATTTCTGTATTGCTTCATTTATTTCCAAGACCTGCATTCTCTTGCATTCCTGCTTATGGACCTGCAAGTTCAGAGCTCAGTGGGCATTTCCTATGAAGCTGTCTCTTTTCAATGCTGTAGCCTGTTTCCTCTATCTGTTTCACTAAAGTGGCTTGCAAGTTTTCTCATTAATAAGGCACATGCTGTGTGTATATGAGTACCTGCAAATTAATCTGACCTCAAGCTCAAGCAAAGGTTAGGAAGAAGCTGCTGACCAATACTTGTCAGATTGCATAAGATTTGCTTGTGGTCTGCTACTAAGATCAGGCTACTCAGGGTTTTTTTTTGTGATCTGTAACCTTGAAGATTCATAATTTTGCATAGGAGCTGTATACACAAATCTAAAGGAGTTTTTTTTTTTTATTGAAGACTATTACAAAGTTGCCTTTGCTTACATTTTTGAAAAAGAGGAATCTGATTCAACCAGTGTTGGTGTGTTGTGTCTTCTAGTAGCTTAGCTGTGTCTTTGCACCTCCACTTCATCTATCGTATGTATGCATGGTGGGATGCAGGTGAATGGGAAGCAAACAACCTTTTTCCAAAAATGGTAGCGGGATTATCCACTACATAAATGCCCTGAGTTCCGCTTGCGGACAGACATTATCACCCAAATGTTGTTTTGACTTCATTCCTTAGCTAAACTTAACAAAAAAGCAACAACTTTGCAATACTTTTGATTAACTTCCTATCATTTTGTATATAAACTTCTTGTATAAACCTACTGTATGTGTCCCCATGGTTACAGACTACAAACAAACCCTTTGTAGTCAGACCCTGTAGTCAAGTATTGATCCCCTCCTTATTTCTAACCTTTGCTTGAGCACTACTCCTTTCTTTTGAAAAGACTGGCATATTGAAAACTTCCGGAGCCACTGTGGCCCTAGAAGTCCCGAATATTAAAAAGGAACCTACATTAAGTCACAAACCATCATCACATCAATCACTCGAGCCCCGAGGTAACGGTATATATGGAGGATGCACATAACTTCTAATGAGATTATATATGCCTCGTCTTTGCCTTAGTGTTACAGACTATTGTGTTGTGTCATGTTATATTAAGTTAATAACAGCTAAATAACATATTGCACATCTAGGTCACCGGTGAATAAAAGTCACAGAACAATTTTAATCGAGGGCATTGATGCAGAAAACATTGTGAATAGATTACCTGGGTTATGATCTGCCCTTGAGGATGCGATGAGTAAATCGTCTACCTCTATTGCTTTCATAGACTGTAATAATGAGAATCCAGTCTACAGTACACTAAGTCACCAGACACCAAGACTTCAAATTGAAATGGATCCAAACGGAATATTGAAAATTTTACAGATTTTTTTTTTCTTTTAAATCCCGCTTGCTTGCATAGTGTTTACTAACCACTCTAGTACATGATCAAATGGCAGCTATGTAGGTGGTTGGAACAATACTAGTCTACAGTATATGGTCATGTTCTCTAGCTTTTTGGCTCTCGAAATGTTGCAAAACTACAACCACAATAGTGTCAGGACATGATGGGAGTTGTAACTTCTCAATAACTTGAGAGCTATAACTAGGGGGCCATAGCTGTAAATGACCTTGCTTGGTATAGTATGTCTATAGACAGTCCTATGTAGATATAACTGAACAAATACTGTTTTTACCCCTATTTCCCACCTTCTTAGTGCATTATAGGGTACAAAATTGCTAGAAAAGGTGAATGGGAGTTCAGGTGACCCTTAAAAGGGGTTTTCTGGATTAAAAATATTGATGGCCAATGCTAAAGATAGGTCATCAATATAAAATTAGTTTATATAAAATAGGTCATTAATTAGCTGTTCTCAGAAGGGAGCAGGAAGCAGACAGCGCTGTTCTCTGTGTAGTGGCGGAACTGAGTCACTACAGCTTAGCTTCTATACAAGTGAATGAGAGTGGACCTGCAGTACTTGATCTGGCCACTACACAAAGAACAACACTGTCTGCTTCCTGATCCATTTTCTCTGTATCAGTTACTGAGAAAAGCTGATCTGTAGGGGTGTCAGGTGTTAGACACCCTCAATCTGGTTTTCCTATCCTTTAACTTTTCATGTTTGTAAAGGTCTACCGTGATACACATTCAATACAATATTGCAACATTTTCAACAGGCTTCAACTCACATCACAACCATTTTGTGGCCACATATAGACACACAGAGGGTAGACATCATATGACAGAATATCAGGGAATCATGGTTTTTTTTTTTTTTAAAGTTGGTCATCTTGTCACACATCTCTAGATATATACAGGCTGCAAGTTACAGAAGCACCACTGGGTGGTCACATAGAGACAGACTTAGGATAGATATCCCATGACAGAGTATCACAAAATCATGTTTTTGTAAAGTCGATCATCCAACACCACTCAATTTTGTATATATATATATATATATATATATATATATATATATATACATACAGTGCCTTGCGAAAGTATTCGGCCCCCTTGAACTTTTCAACCTTTTGCCACATTTCAGGCTTCAAACATAAGGATATCAAATTTTAATTTTTTTGGTGAAGAATCAACAACAAGTGGGACACAATTGTGAAGTGGAACGAAATTTATTGGATATTTTAAACTTTTGTAAAAAATAAAAAACTGAAAAGTGGGGTGTTACAAATTATTCGGCCCCCTTAAGTTAATACTTTGTAGCGCCACCTTTTGCTGCGATTACAGCTGCAAGTCGCTTGGGGTATGTCTCTATCAGTTTTGCACATCGAGAGACTGAAATTCTTGCCCATTCTTCCTTGGAAAACAGCTGGAGCTCAGTGAGGTTGGATGGAGAGCGTTTGTGAACAGCAGTTTTCAGCTCTTTCCACAGATTCTCGATTGGATTCAGGTCTGGACTTTGACTTGGCCATGCTAACACCTGGATACGTTTATTTGTGAACCATTCCATTGTAGATTTTGCTTTATGTTTGGGCTCATTGTCTTGTTGGAAGATAAATCTCCGTCCCAGTCTCAGGTCTTTTGCAGACTCCAACAGGTTTTCTTCCAGAATGGTCCTGTATTTGGCTCCATCCATCTTCCCATCAATTTTAACCATCTTCCCTGTCCCTGGTGAAGAAAAGCAGGCCCAAACCATGATGCTGCCACCACCATGTGTGACAGTGGGGATGGTGTGTTCAGGGGGATGAGCTGTGTTGCTTTTACGCCAAACATATCGTTTTGCATTGTGGCCAAAAAGTTCGGTTTTGGTTTCATCTGACCAGAGCACCTTCTTCCACATGTTTGGTGTCTCCCAGGTGACTTTTTATGGATATCTTTGAGAAATGGCTTTCTTCTTGCCACTCTTCCATAAAGGCCAGATTTGTGCAGTGTACGACTGATTGTTGTCCTATGGACAGACTCCCCCACCTCAGCTGTAGATCTCTGCAGTTCATCCAGAGTGATCATGGGCCTCTTGGCTGCATCTCTGATCAGTCTTCTCCTTGCTTGAGATGAAAGTTTAGAGGGACAGCCGGGTCTTGGTAGATTTGCAGTGGTCTGATACTCCTTCCATTTCAATATGATCGCTTGCACAGTGCTCCTTGGAATGTTTAAAGTTTGGGAAATATTTTTATATCCAAATCCGGCTTTAAACTTCTCCACAACAGTATCACGGACCTGCCTGGTGTGTTCCTTGGTCTTCATGATGCTCTCTGCGCTTTAAACAGAACCCTGAGACTATCACAGAGCAGGTGCATTTATACAGAGACTGGATTACACACAGGTGGATTATATTTATCATCATCAGTCATTTAGGACAACATTGGATCATTCAGAGATCCTCACTGAACTTCTGGAGTGAGTTTTTTGCACTGAAAGTAAAGGGGCCGAATAATATTGCACGCCCCACTTTTCAGTTTTTTATTTTTTACAAAAGTTTAAAATAACCAATAAATTTAATTCCACTTCACAATTGTGTCCCACTTGTTGTTGATTCTTCACCAAAAAATTTAAATTTTATATCTTTATGTTTGAAGCCTGGAATGTGGCAAAAGGTTGAAAAGTTCAAGGGGGCCGAATACTTTCACAAGGCACTGTATATACAGTATATATATAGCAACTGTTTATGTAATGCGTTAAAAGTTATATTAAACGTGGCTACATCGGTATATATTTCCCCACTCCACATGCTCTTACTTTACAAATGGCCAAAATCCTGCCAGAAAAGGTGAATTTAAAGGGCTTTCAATGTTGTTATCATTCCACTCATGGAAAAGGTCAGATAACTTGTGATGATTCTGATGAAAAACTGTAGACGGGAAACATGCCAAGTGCACAAAAACCAAATTATTTATACATTTTGTAGGGAGGAAAAAAACATCTCGCTCGGGAAGTTGCCGAAAGATTTTCATCTCCCTTTCATTCATGTCTCGGGTTTTGATACAGAAAGGCAAACATTGTAATACACGTTCTATTTATAAAGCGTATTAACCCTGCGCTCCGCGGGGCCGGGGGATGTGGATGCGCTTCGCTACATAGGACTCCGCTCCATTCTCAGCCATAGAAAGGTTAATAGACAGAGTATTGAAGGCTTGAATAATATTTCCAAAGCCGGAGATGAAATTCTGGTTTTAGAGGAGAATTGTTTGACATATTTTACCAAGAAGTTATAAAGCGAGTCAGGGATTTGTCTAAATTAGGTTTTCAGAGGACAAGGGCAAAGTCAAAGCGAGGGGATTTGCCTGGTGAGATGTCTCAACGTCAAACTTTTGGGGTTCCTGAGTGCAATGACAACAAAGAGATGGACAATCCATGAATGGAGATTGAGAGTAGTCAACAAAAGGGGGCAAAATGTTGGAATTACAAAGACCGATCAGATTCTGGGGTCTAATATGGCCACATGTAGTGGTTTTGGTGCCACATACAGATATGATTTTGGTTTCCAATATGGCACCTTGGAATATTTTTGTGGTGATGCTGTAACTACATAGTTTTTCAGGATACATTATAGGCATAGTAGAATAATCCAATGGTAAGGGAAAATGTGTTACAGCAATGGGTCAAGGACTTATTGGTGATGGACACCATTTTCATTTTGGTATCAGAGCTTGTATAAGAGACATAAGAAAATACAACAAGGCAACAAATTGTCTCAGTAATGGTTTTACAATACAAAATACAGAATCAAATGTTCATAAAATGTTGACTGCCACTTTTTTTCCTTTTATCATGGATGGAGACGATACAAATGTGTCCACATTAACTTTCCACAAATTTCGTTAAAGATTCCAAATTCAATACATATTGCAACAAACTAGCAAAACCCTTGACAGGCTGCAGTTCCCAAACACAGCCACTGGGTGGCCACATGTAGACACATAAATCATAAACATCTCCTTACAGAGTATCATCTCGTGCCACTCATCTTGGGATATATCAAGCCAAGAGAGAAAATTAAGATACATCTACTGTATATTTCTCAGAAATAAGGGATCAACTAGGCTAAAATATAAGCCAGCTGAAGCAACTGAAAGTGAACACCCACCATTTAATGCTATTTTTTAAACTAAGAATACTGTTGGTCCACATTTCCTCTTAAAATATCTTATGTAAAATTATAACAATGTATTTATAGTGCAATGAGTTCTGTAATTATCTGATACAGAGCTCTATATCCACTCTGTAGACATATAGGTATAGTAAATTATGAATTTCTGCCTGCAGCCACCACTAGGGGGAGCTTACAATCATACATAAATAGTAACCCAATAGCAACACAGTGTGCAGTTCCCTCTAGTGGTGGCTGCGGGCTGCCACCATTTACAAATTAACAAGGATTATACCGGGAATTTGTAGTGCTGTATCAGAAAAACAGATCTCTGGCCAATATACTAAGAAATTAATCATCACAGTCTGGAACCAGAAAAGGACACGTGATAAAAGGAGGACATTTCCTTTACGTTCCTTAACGCTACCATAAAGATGTCATATTTGAGAGTCTGCTTAGTGTACTGGGATAAAGGGGTTAAAAAGGTTTTCCAGGGCTTATATATTGATGTCCAGTCCTTAGGACTGGTCACCAATATATGATCATTTGGGGTTCAACACCAGGGACCCCCACAGATCAGCTATTTGAAGAGTCCATGGTGCACATGACCACTGCAGCCTCTTTCCTGTGCCGATGATGTCAGGGTCATCAGTCACAAGCCGCTCAGTTCCATTCAAATGAGTGGAGCTAAGCTGCATTACCAAGCAGAGCCACTATATTTCACAGTGCTGTGCTTGGTGTTCAGTGCAGAGGCTGCAGCAATCCCCTGAACACTGAAACCTCTTCAACCAACTGATCTGTGGGGGTCCCAGGTATTGGACACCCACTGATCTTATATATTTTTAGATTTTTCAAAGGATCTCGGGGCTATTTTCCACCAGATATCTTCATTTTATACTTATATTTATAGTTCCTCCTGTGTTGAGCTGAGCTGCAATACCAAGAAGAGCCACTATACAATGTACCACGCTGTGCATGGTGTTCAGTGCAGAGGCTGCAGCAATCACCTGAACAATACAACCTCTTCAACAAACTGATCTGTAGGGGTCGTAGGTGTTGTAACCCCAATGACTATACATTGATGACCTATCCTAACGATAATTTTATATATGTATTATGTATATTATATAAAATATATAATTTATTTTCCACCTGACATCTGCATTGTATAATTATAGTTATACCTTCTACTGTGTTGAGCTGAGCTACAATGCCAAAAAGAGCCACTATACAATGTACCGCACTGTGCTTGGTGTTCAGGGCAGAGGCTGCAGCAATCACCTGAACACTACAAACTCTTCGACAAACTGATCTGTAGGGGTTGTGGATGTTGTATCCCCACTGACCAAACATTGATGACCTATCCCAAGGATAATTTTATATATGTATAATGTATATAATGTAAAATATATAATTTATTTTCCACCTGGCATCTGCATTGTATAATTATAGATATACCTCCTACTGTGTTTTCTGACATTCTCTTCCCCTGCACATTGCTGGAGTCACCTCTGACTCATTCTACATACTGCATGTGGGCTTCTCTTCTAGGTTCTCCAGGCCAAAATCCTCACAAACCTCCTCTCATTTCATCATTTCATAGACTGACAAAGTAGAAGCTTTTATGAGTTTTTCACTTTGCTAATCAATGAAATGTTAAATTACCCTGACTCCATGGCGTCTGAGATTCCCTGCAGCATATTTAGTCTGTCGTGGTGTGTAAAACCCCAGAAGGCTATGGCATTAGCTCGGTTTTTCAGTCATGTTGGCAGAGATGAAGAGATGTTAACTAGATACTGTGTGTGTGTGTTTAGTTGACTTAATTATGCAGCTGCAGACGAAGCAGGGATGGAAAAAGTCATCCATGATTCATAGCCCAACAATTGCTGGTTTGGGATCTCAAGAGTTCAATGTAGAGGTCTCTCAGCTATGTAGCACATTTACAGTAAAGAAGACAAAAGTCCGTTCACTTCATAATCTGTGTCCTTCAAAATTAGATTTTTCATGGTACAAATTCAATACAATATTGTGAGCAAAAATCTTCACAGGCTGCCATACACATTATAACCACTGGGTGGCCACATATAGACATAGGATAAACAACTCCCAGCAGAGTATCACAAAATTATGTTTTTGGAAAAAAAACTGGAAAACTTACATCATTGATCTTGGGATATGTTAAAAGGAAAGTTAAGGAAGGACACATCAGTATATACATCTCAGTATTTTTAGAGACCCACTGGTTAGTAAAGTATTATTGACTTGAGACAATTGGATCCTGGGTTTGGGAACCTGTATGTGACGTTGGTCTCTACAGGTTCTGCAATGTTAGCAAAGCAGGGAATGGGAAATGTGATCGGGCAATAAGACCTTTACTTGCAGGTGGTTTGGAATGTGATGGTATCAAGCAGCTCATGAAAAGGGTCTAAATCTGTCATGGGGCCCCAATTCTCTATGTAGATATGTCATCAGTGGGAGTATGATACCCAGGACCTCCCAGATATCTGATCAGTGGGAGTACAACACCCAGGACCTTCCCCAGATATATGATCGGTCGGAGTATAACACCCAGGACTCCAACAGATATATGATCAGTTGTAGTAGGACACCCAGGGCCCCCACAGATGAGCTGGTTGAAGAGGCCGCAGTATTAGAGTAAATTCTATGGCCTGTTTCCTGAATACAAAGCACAATTGCATATCTAGGGTTGTGTTTGATATTGCAGCTTAGCCCCATTCTCTTGAATGGGACTGGGCTGCTGCTGTACCATGTGACCAAATAACATGATGTCATTGGCACAGGGAAGAGGTTGCAGCACTCATGAGCTCCATCGCGCTTCAAACAACTGATGTTGTTCCTGGTGTTCCAGATGTTGGATTCCAACCAATCACATATTGATGACCTATCCTAAGGATAAGTCATCAGCATATAAATTCTAGAAAACCCCTTTAAATAAACCAATTTCTCAGGATACAGTTTCTCATGGGCAATAGTTCATAGAAAGGATATCTTAGAGCTGGCAACAGAGGGCCGCAAAATTGATAAGGGGCCCCGAGGGCCTTAGTTCTGAACAGAAATTAAAGGAGTTACATTTGTTTAAGGGGAGTTGTAATAAATCTGTATATAAAGAAAAAGCTGTTCCATATAAAATCCCTCAAAACACATGGAGGCACTCCCTCCTTCTGGAGAAAAAAGGTTTCATCTCCAGAGGTGACAAGCCTTCTTCACTATGAATTTGTTGAATAACCTACCCAGGAGCTGGTTCTATACTGTAACCACTTTCACTTGGTGGAATAACCTACCCAGACACTGGTTCTCTACAATAAGGATTGTCAATCTGTGGAATAACCTACCCAGTAGCTGATTCTATACTGTAAGGACTGTGAATCTGTGGAATAGCCTACCCAGGAGCTAATTCTATACTGTAAGGGCTGTGAATCTGTGGAATAGCCTACCCCAGGAGCTAATCCTATACTGTAAGGACTGTGAATCTGTGGAATAGCCTACTGTAGGAGCTGGTTGCAGCAGTCACAGCTGACAGATTAAAAAAGATGCCTTTTTAAAGCAAAATAGCTTTGATGCTTACGGGAATGTATAGAATGCTTATTTCCTACAGTCATGCCCTTTCCCATCCCATGGTTGAACTTGATGGACATATGTCTTTTTTCAGCTGTACTAACCATGTTACTATGTTTGTTAGAACAAGCTAACGAAGCCTCAATAGGCTGTACTGCACATCTTGACCACTGGGTGGCCACATAAAGACACATACAGTGCAAATAACTCCAGACAGAGTATCACAAAGTCATGTTATTTTGTTTTTCAACATACACACCACTGCTTTCCCAATTTACTGACAGAGGGGAGAGTTAGGCACATCCATACACAATGGTCAATCCACCGGCCAAAATTGGTGTGTCCAGCACTGATCCAATATGTATGGTCAGCTCTAGTCGATCTGACCTGGCCATCTATGATCTTAGTTGGGTTCTATATCCATTATATTCACTTTGCTCGATGTCATCCAGGAGGGGAATCCCTGTCTGTCTGTTCCTGAGATATAAATCTGATCTGGAACATAAGGCTTCTATATAGGCAAATGAATCCCAGCGGTCCCTTCAGCGATACGCGCTGGATTCCAGGACAGCAATTTTCTTTATCCATTCTTGCCACTTGATCAAAGTTACGGCACAGTTTTTCGCGGTGAAGATTTCACAAGTTTCATTTCCCTTTCATCAAAGTTCTGCGGTACGTGTGATGTGTCTTGTCCCTCTCCCAGCTATATTATAAAAGATACATATAAAAGTAACTCTCAGCAAAGTTTTTTACGACCAGATGAGGCCCGGGGTCAGATAGCTCCAAAGCCTTATTAACTGCTAAAAATTCTACCAGTGAAGATGCTAGCTGCCGTACCAAAGGCTTGTTAGGTTCACTAGGTTCACTTCCTTACATGACTGTAATGATCGGCAAGATAAACCTGATTAAAATAAGACCCCTGACAATGTCTGGTGCTCAAATGGGAAGGGAACAGAGTGCACCTACCTCTGCAAACTGCGGTCATAGACTGGTTGTTAACACGGTATATGGCGTGCACACCATGCAGAGGAGATTAGAGGCACCAGTGTGTCTGTCAGTCACTTACACCCTCTGTTTTGTGGCTAAACATAGTCCAATCCAAGAATGCATGTTTTCGAGGGACTTGTGGGGATATGGTAGATGTCAGCACCAATCATAAAAGTATTACCCTATCTACACCTGGCTATACCTGTGGTCCAGATGCCTTATGATATTGATAGGTCCTGGTTTCCAGCTATTGGATGAGATTGCAGTATTGGGTTGAGCGCTGCAGCCTTATTTTGGACGAGGACAGCACCAGGCATTGTATAGTGGCTGCTCTTGGTACTGCAGCTCAGCCCTATTAACTTGGAATGGAAGTGGGATGAAAATTTAGGCCATGAGACTAATGAATGTGACATCACTGGCAGGGATGTAACTAACAACTCATGGGCCCTGGTGGAAAAGGTCAACTTGGCCCCCCCTACGCAACTTCTCCTTATGACAATTATCTAGTACCTGTACGCTTTCATTTCAGTTTCCTTGTCTATCGGGACAGACCGCCATGAAGACTTGTTCACAACATTTCTGTAATTACAAGCTTCCCTTGTTGTTGCCCCATTTTGTACAACAGAATATCTCCTTGACTATATAATTCAGATCGACTGATATTTTTTTCCATGAAAGGTTTAACTATGTCCATTCTGACAGTGGAAGGCTGTGTATACTAAATCTTCTCACTTCCATGCACCAGAGATCAGCCTGCCATCCATCAAAGAAGATAAAAGAAGTTTCTCCAGCCCTAGTATGGTAAGGGTTATCTGTGGGCCCCCCTGACTTCTGGGCCCTGTGACTACTTCAACCCTTGTAGTTATGCCAGTGGTCACTGGCTTGATCTCTGGGGGTTCTGGGTGCAAGGCCTCTGCTGATCTAGTGTTGATGATCAATCCTAAGTATAGGTTATCAATATTAAACCCCTTTAAGGTCCATATAGAAAATTAAAGGGTTGATGTTACCTTTAAATACATTTAATTCTACATGTTTGATACTGTAATTATACCAAAGTATATAGAAAGCCTATGCAGCATGACTACACTAGATCCAGGGATCTTCCTATAGGTCTACTTTCTGACCTATAGAAACAATGTAGTTGAAAGATTATACATATATTGAAACTTCAAAGAAGAAGACTAATCTGCATACAAGAAGAGGATTTTGTAAATTCAGGTTTAGCTCGGGGGTGGTCTCCTCTAATAGGAAAACTCCCCAAAGCTTGGCCAGAGATTTTTCTATGGCAGCTCTAGTGGGCACATTTACCTCCATTCTGTATCAAAACAATAGCCATTTCATAGAACCCACAGAGATATTTACCAATTTGCACCCTCAAACTTACAGTCACCGCCCCTGCGGAACAACAAACTGACCTTGGAGAAGACCACCCCAGAGCTAGATCAAAGATTTCAGACAGAAAGGAGAGCACATTAGATGGAAGGTAGACTAAGTACATAGTCTACCTTCCTGTACCAAAATCATACCCATTTGTTTTTCAAACCACACCCCCAAGCATGCAAGCACCTCCCCTGCAGAACCACAAAGTGAGCTAAACATTCTAGTTCCTTTGTCAATGAGACAAACAAGGGCCCCAATGTCTTTCACAGCTGGTTCAAGTCGTCCTAGTGGGTCCAATGGTTTACTATTTGCTTTCATTTAGCAGAGAGGGCAATACAATTTTTAGATTCTTGGCCCCTGTCTTGCTCGTGGGTAGAACTATACATAGCTTTGTGCTCCACTAGCCCTACAGAAGTCTCAGGGTCATCCTTCATGCCCCCCCTTGTTGGCTTTATATCGGCACAAGATACAAATGATTACAATTTTGCCATAAAAGGAGCATTTTGCTATCACCGCTTTCGCAGGGCTCTCTGTCAGGCCAGAAGATCTACAATGTATATATCTTACTAATTAAATATACTCATACTCCTGCCCATGTAGCATTTTCGCATCGTAAGTTTATTCTTTACCCTGATTGTAAATTTCTTTATCGATAGAAGCTTTTTTCCTATTTGAGTCCTCCCCCCTCCGAAGACAAACGCATTTGTACTGAATATAAATTCTATACGTTTCAGGCTAATTATTCTGAACGGAATAGATTTGGAGAGAGAACTTGAAAAATCAATGTAATTGAAAATGCAACGCTGGGTTCTAACGGCCATCGAGTGGAAGGATAAAAAGAAGAGAGAGCGTATATAGAGGTTTAATTTTTTTGTCTTTTTTCATTACCCGGCAATGGGAATTTTTTGTGTTTATTTTTTTGGATGCCGAAACTCATAATAACGCAATTCCACCTTAAGATTGCCAATTCTGTTTTAAGACGAGGTTCAAAAGTTCATGTATAATGGAATATGTAATCTCCCCCCCACACCACAAATGCGATCCTGCTTCTTCGGTATTGATGAAGTTAATTCTATTTGAGTTGATACCCAACAGGCGGTCACCAAGTCAAAGCCAATCTCAGGTCAGTCATCGGAAAAAACACAACATTTGCAAGAAGCTCTCTTCGTGATTAGATGATAGCTATATAGAAGATGATGTTTGTTGTCTTCCAGGTCGGAATACGATGTATTTTTGTCGACCACACTTGATACTTTCATCATAGTAACAATATCTCTAATTTATTGGGTATTTTTTTAATTAAAGGGCTTCGACAGATGTAGCAGAGCTCAAATCTCACTTCTTCTTTTGCACATCAATTCAATTTGACGTTCGCAAACAGTTTTGGCAAATTGAATGTCACAATGTTCTCCCCCATTGGTCAGAATGAAGATTTGTGTATGGATTTTCCAGTCTCCAATTTGGCAATTGATTTGTTCATCTGTAGGTAGATTATCAAAATCTCCCCATCAAAAGCCCTTCGGTTAGAATTTCTTGCAGGATATTGATTTATGAGTGTGTTTTGCATAGTGATGTAGTTGATACAGTTGAAAAAAGATGCACGACCATCACGTCCAACCTATAATTTGATGGTGTTGACCCAGAGGAAGGCAAAAACCTAATGCGGTGGATGACAATTGCTCCATATTAGGGTAAAAATTCCTTCCCAATTCCAAATCTGCTAAAATCAATCCCTAGATCAACCTGCCACCTTTCGAAATCCAGTGCCCATAACTTGAGATATCATTACTTTCAAGAAAGGTATCCGCTTGAACTTCTACAATGAGTCAATTATAGTCTCACTGCTCTTACAGTAAAGAATCCTGTCTATGAAGCTGGTGAAGTCTCAGTAGATCAGTAGATAAATGTCTGTACTGTCCATTCATATAGATGTATATTGTGGTGTCCATAGGATGTCTTCTATAGGCTAATGAAGTGTTGTTGATACTTTTAAAGGGGATGTCCATGCTAAAAAAATGGATTTAATTAAACAGATCCTCATGGATAATCGATGATCAAAAAATATGGGCTTTAAATGGTTATGTAACTCTTAAAAAAAAAAAAAAAAAGAAAGAACAAATAGAAAAAAGGACAAAAAAGATATAAAATAACAAACAAAAAAATGTTAACTTTAAAGGTTTATCTATCTCTTCAAAAAAAAAAAAAAAAAATAGTACTTACCTCTCCAATTCTGCACTGCTTCGGCATAGACGCTCTGGTGGTTTCCCTCGATCTTTGTTTACATGCAGCCAGCTAAAAACCCAGGAGCCAATCAATGGTCTCAGTGGTCACTCGCGGTAGTACATTGGGAGCCATAATGCCAGTAGTACAGGACATGATCGATCCCTGACTGGCTGCGGCAGTCTTGTGCCGACCAAACGCAGACCGGGAAGACCAGCTTAGGTTCTGTGCTGGATCTCCAGGTGATTTATTTATATTTTTGCCTATTTTATAAAAAAAAAATTTCAAACATCAATTAATTTTATAATATTTTTTTTTTTTAGCATTTTAACTTAATTTAATATTTCAATTGGGAAAGCGCAGTATATTTTATAACGCTTATCCAGGATCCAAACTTCCAGATATATTCATCCTGCAACAAGGAAACCAGGAAGAACATTCTTTTATTTTACGATGATTAAACTTAGGGTGGTTTATTTCATTGTCGAGTTGTTTACGGTTTTATTAATCCTCTAAGTGGTGGTACCCTTCTAACCATGATAGAGAACATACAACATTGCTCCCAGCCAAAACACATGCCGAGCTCCGCACACATCTACTGGATAGGATACGCCATAAATCTCATTCGCCCAGGTCAGGAACAAATGAATTGGCTCCAAATCATACTGCCTGCTCAAAGTAATGGTGTGACAGAGCCAATGCTATAACAGCATCTTTCCATGGAGAGCCGAGAAATTTATAGCTCAATGATTTCTGGTCTTTAATTAAAAGTTTTCAATGTGTATTCTGGTCATTGACTAAAAATAGCTGCGCTGTGCAAAATAGGCCGTGTGCAATCATCCAAATCTGCAGTTTACTCCTCGCGGTCATTTGGGAATAGCCTACGAGCTGATTTATTGCCTCGTTAACTGATGCGCCATCATACTCAACAGATAACAATTAAGACAGAGGGGGGCGCTGGTGGGTACATGTTGGGTGTCTGAGAAGCTGTGATATTCAGAGGAGGGAGGGGAAGGGATAAAAGAATGACCCAGGGCAGGATGGCATAAATTGAAGAAAATGCAAGCAGAGCAGAACCGGACAAATTTTTCCATTTGCTCGTGGTTTAATGTGATAAAAGTCTAGAAAGAGGGATTAGACTCACTCAGTGAAATTTAAAGGGGTTTTCTCATGAAAATAGGAGTAGGATAGGAATAGGAGTGGATAGGGTTAATACACAGTCGATCAGGCCAAATGATCGTAGTCAGGGCTGTGGAATTGGAGATGGAATTTTGTAGTCGTAGTCAGAGACAATTTTAGAGTTGGAAAAAGTTGAAAAAAAAAAGTTGAAAAACTCAAAATGATTAATTATTTTACAGTTTTTGGCATTGTATCATTAATTAGATATAGAGTTTGTTATACATTAGGTATTATTCACATTTAGGAATATAAACATTGGTTTTTTTCCGTGAATTAGAGGAGCTTTACTGATTATTACCGATTATGAAGGAATTGGAGCAGTAGTCGTAGTCAGGCTCTGGAAAAATAGAAAAGTTGGAGTTGATGGTTTGGCTTCTCTAAAGTTAAAGTTTGCTGAAACTGTTTATTCAACATGTTATATGTCAAGTTAAAGTTTGCTATGTTCCTGAAAAAATGACCATTTTTGATTGTTATTAGATCTCTTTGCCAGTAGAGACGGGCATTGTCTGCGGAGACAGGACATGCTGACCTTTCTCTTGGCTCTTACAAGGAACTTGTCATGTTGTACATGCTCTTGAATCTGCAGGCAGCAAGTAATAGAACAGGAGGAGTTAAATGGATTGATATATAGTTTTGTAAGAAAATATTCAGCATAACTAAATTTCATTTTAATTTCTGCTCATTTTGGGCTTGCGTTCAGTGGGCGGTCCAAAAATATATTACAAGCTCTAGTCAATCTTTCCCTACAAAACTATATATCAATCTGCTCGGCTCTCCTTGCTCTATAATATCCTGCCTGCAGATAGGACTGAATGATAATTCTGATGGGTTTAGTTGCAATGTGTTGATTGTGACTGTGGCTTGGCTGGAAGGAACTCACTGCATTACGCTAGGCGCAAACTAGCATTGTGTTCTCTTCGTTGTTGGGGTCTGCCCGGGGACCTGAACGATGGAGAGCTGGACCGTTAACACAGCAGTTACACACGGACACCGGCGGACTCCATCTACTATAATTAGGTCCATCGAGTGTCCGCTGTTTCTACAACGGAGTCTCCAACACATGTGAACAGTCTTATAGTGATTAGTGTTGAGCAAACCCAAACTGCACAGTTTGGGTCCATACCAAAGTTCATGCGTTTGGGTACCCAACCCCAAACGTCAGCGCTGAAGTTCGGGTCCGGGTTTGGCTCATCCCTAAAGCTGTAGTGGCCGCGGCATCTTAGGCGTTTCTCAGTGAAAGTTAATGCCGCGGCAGCATCGAGTGCGGGTGTTAGCTCTTTATATCAGACATGAGCACGGCATCCAAGGGGTTCCGCCATGACAAATGTCCCCATTGGCACCCCCCGTGGCGAGATCATATGTAACTTTAGCCCCCAGTATCTGGTTGATCCTGCCGAGACTGAGGACGTCAGCCTATACGTCTGCATAGGCTGACTTCCTCTATAGACTGCAATACACCTGTATTGCAGTCTATTGTGCTGAACCAGCGATCAGGATCAGGTCCCATAGTGGGACATCACTAAAAAGTAAAAAAAAAAAAAAAGTTTTACAGCCGTTTTTGGGTCACAAAGTTTGGGTCCCCATTGATTTCAATGGGATTGGGGTTTGGGTCAAGTTCAGGTACCCGAACCGAACTTTTTGGCAAAGTTCAGCAGAACGCGTCGAACCCGAACTTCGACAGGTTCGCTCAACACTAATAGTGATCCATGATACTATGACTGTCCTGTACTCACTATAAGACAGTACACCCGCAGTCAGGCTGGAACTCACAGCATCATACTATAGATCACTATGGTGCAATGTGCTTGGTTCAACCGAGAAGCGGTCGGTCCAGACACTTCAGCTGTTGCATGGATCTTATTACCCAAAGTACATCCATCCACCTGAATTCGTCTTTACTACGCAATACAATGAAGGGAACAAATGAAAAATTCTGAATAAAAAAAAGCTTTAAATATGAACAGGGAATTGTGCAATTAAAGTGTTAATTTTGGGTCTGACCCTTTAAAGCCTGGAGGGTTCTGCGAGTCTGCAGGAAATTACTAAATCCCTATTGCCGGGCAGTGCTTACTATAATCTATAGCCTGTCAATGGACTCCAGATTAAGAGGTGCTATAACCTAGTCTTTGTCTTGAGGCAGTAAGAATATATCATGAGATAGTCTGCAGCTGAGCGTATGTATTAGAGGGCTGCCATGTAAGGCTTTGTGCTACAGTAGTATATATGCAGGATCATGAAAATGTGCAATATAGCATTGCTTAGCCTCTGTTCACATTATTAGAGCCTTAAATTTGACATATATACTAGGATAAGCATAAAACCGTGGCTTTTTACAGTACCTGCAAAGTGGATGGGATTCTGATTAATCTTATCCACACATTGTGGAAAAAAAATCCTCAATGGAAATGTTGCGATTCCAAAAACGCTTGTGTCTTTGTATAGGTATAGGTATAATGGAAGCAGAAAGTATGTAGAGGAAACCTTCTGCAGCGCTTTTTTGGTGCATCTTGCACCCCATGTAGCCCCATGTGGCGAAACGGCACTTTTTGGTCACTTTACAGTCAATGCATTGCAGGAAAATACGCACAGCGGAAATTCTACAATTTCCAAAACTGTTGCGGTTTTGGAAATCGCAGCATGTCAATTATACCTACAGAAACGCTGGCGGTTTCCCTATAGGTATAATTGAAGCAGAAAGTCCACCGTTTCTGCCACGTTTTTTTCTGCAGCTCTTTTTGGCTGCGGCTTGCTCCCTGGGGCATTAGCCTAACCCTGTAAAGTTTAGTAAATTGTGATCAGGAGCACTTGATGAAGGGAGGGGGTATGTGGAAATCCTAAATGTCTCCCTGGCGGTTAAGTTGCAGTCACCTCTCCATGCACTGACTTGTGCTTGCAAATATTAGACATTCGATACAAGAAGAGCTGCAGTGTAAAGCATGGAGGACGACAGAGCTCTTAAGACAGAGGTACAGCACATATGAGACTAATCAGGCTTCAATAGCATTGCAGCTTATCGATCATGAAGCCGCTGATCGTACTATAGGTGTACTTAGAGGCAGCCAACACAATATATAGCAGCTACGGTACTATATACGATTTACAGCGAGGTTGTGACTCATCTGTAATTTATCTCTCCAACACTAGACAACAAAAAATCTTTCTAAACACATGAGCGTCCCCATATTTACTGCACAATATAGTGGGAGATATGACTTTACAATGGTGTACAGGAAGAACAATGGGCCCCTGGGGAACGCCAGTGTATAAGCTGGCCGGGGAGCGGGATGTATGTTGTGTAAGCATGACCGCTTTATGGTATAATAAATGCCTCCTGCTTAGCGTATAAAGCACAAAAAATAAAGACGTTGATTGATTCCTTCCTGTAAATATGTCAGTGGGGGGCGCTGGGGGACCATTGGGATTTTACATGGACATGGCGACGGGGTCAATGCTGCACTGAAATATTTATACCATGAGAGGTCTGATCATATACAGAGAAGGGTAAAAAGTAACAATCTGCAATATAATCGGAATATTCTGATAATCCTGCACTTATTAAGGGCCAGGTTAACCTTGAAATGGACAGGAAGACTGAGCATAGAGAAGCCAATGGAGATCGCGTCCTGTGTAATGCACCGTCTGGAGCCCAATGGGTTAGAAGAATTCCTGTTAGTTTGGAAAAAATTGCCCCAATACCTGAAAATTGTTAAATGGTGGAGTAGTGAGGTGGAGGTGAGTGGTGTTGTCTGACCCAATGTGAGGAGCAATGAAGAGCCATTGAGTAGTGACATCGCACTGCGACATAGTTTTGCAAACTTTGTCCCTACCCCAGTAACACCCCTGTATGCCTGTGAATATACTGCCATATATAGTGCTGCATAGTGGTCATATACACATGTGCACTCTTTGCCACAAGGTACTATATACAGATGTTACAGAGTTAACCTGAAATTGTGCAATTGGTTAAACTGCTGCAGCATGATATCTTATCGTAAAAAACAACTTAAAGGGAGTCTATCATTGCAAAAACGCATTTTTAACTGAAGACACGTTGGAATAGCCTTTATAAAGGCTATTCTACTCCTACCTTTATTCCTACCTACTCCTAACAAAGCCCCCTGCATCTTCTTCTCTTCCTCTAATGAGATTCCCCCATTTGACTAGAGCAGTGGTCACACGTCTTCTGCCGTGGCATTCAGTACCTATGGATCTGAGAACATTACTGTTTGACACTTCCATAGACTTTGTAATGACAGCATGCATGTGTGACTAGTGCTCCATTTCAACAGGGTACACAAGACCACCATTCTTGTGATTGGTGAGGGTCCCACCAGTGGAAATACTTTGCACAGAGGATACTGTGCAAATATACAGTAGTGGCTGAAGAGCCACCACTTAATCCCCCATTATTCCCATGTACTTTCCTGTACCATGTAAGAGTGTGATACTGCCCTCTATTGGTAGCAGTTGATATAATAGTATAATATATTTATTCCTGCTGAAAGGATAGATAATATTTCTAGGTTTTTCATCATCAACAGAGGGATGGACCCCAGTCATTTTCCATCACTTAAAGAGGACTTTGCATGCTTTAATAGGCTCCGCTCCACTGATTCTAGAACCGTTGCAATTTTTTCTCTAGCCCCCACCATTCCTGAGAAATCAATGAAATTATTTTTAGCACCAATATGCTAACTAGACTCCCGACTGGGAAGTGGGTGGTGTCGGGCAGAAGGGTGTGATTAAGAGGTCTGCTTCTGATTGGACAGTGTCAGAGAGCTCTGTTTTACATTCCCCTGCCTGACACCACCTACATGAGCCTATAAGATGTCAAAACTATCAGCACCATTTGCTCAGGAATGATGGGGGGCTAGGGAAAAAATTCTAACTGCGCTGGAATCAGTGGAGCGGCATTTTTTCAAGTATCTGCAGTTAGTGGAGGTGGTGAAAGGTCTCCTTCAAAGGAAAGACGCAGATCTCGATTGACCAATGGTACTCCTCCTTCAGGTGGAGACGAATATGGAAAGAGGCACGGCGCATACCCATGGATATTCACAGCAAAACAACTTTATTCTGTCACAAAGCAACCATCACAGACTCTAAAAACTGCGTTTCGGGGTTACGACCCCTTTATCAAGTGGAGTATGGTACAACAGTGGAAAACTCTTCTAGAGAAGGGGTTCACATCCACTCCTGGAATCTGTGTATGTGGTGACCACATCTTTCTATATTGGTCTCCACCAGAAGGAGGAGTACCATTGGTCAATCGAGATCTGCATATACCTTCGCCCCTTACCCAAGGACGACGAGGCTTCCAGCTGCTACAAAAACACCCCAGATATATTGCGGTTTAAGAGTTCCACCAGGTCCAAGGAGACAGGTGTATCCTTGGGAGATCAACCGAGCTCGGTGCGCGTCCTATTATCAGTATTACAAGTAATTTAAAGGAAAGACGTCCAGGATGACAGACCAGAAAGATCTGGGTGAGTGGGTGGTTTTTCACCATTTTCACCCTTTTCCTCATTTACATATTCGCCCAGGTCCTTTATGTTCATTAGCCCAACATATTATAATACAGCACTGGCTCCAGCCGTTTCAGCAGCTTGTTATCTCTGCAAAACCAGTCTCTGGGTGAATTCTGACACCATCGGAGGTCAACTAAGGAGATGCAAGAAAAACAGATTATTTTGCTCTCATCACCGCGATGCCTGTGCATGCCTACAGTAGATGCGCTCTTCTTTTGGTTTGATGCCCATGTCAATGATCAGGGAACCACCTTTCTTTCTTTTTTTCTGCCTTGTGATATCGTCTGCTAATTGGCGTTTTTAATTAGAATCAGTCAGAGATCGAGGCGCTGCGGTTCACGCTTCACTTACCCAGGAGCTCACAGGCATCAGGCTTACTGCATGGCGATACATTCGGATATAGAGTTGCCAAATACCCGTAATTTCAAGGGATAAATCCAGGTTTTTAGGAATTATGGATGGGCTTAGAGAAACAAGCAGAGGGGTTGACCTCTGTTCACTTTAGTGATGTGCCTGTGAGAGATCAATCTTTGAACAGATCCCACTGAATACTTGTGGGACCCCATTGACTCTCGATGGGGCCCATCAGGCTAATAACAGGGTCTGCATTGCAGAATACACTATTTTCATACATTAGTCACACTTCGACATTTTACTGATGTGAAAGGTCGGAGTTATTTATGGAGAGCACCCCGCCCTGATAATTTTTGGGTAGTGCGCTGTCCTGCTCGATCCATTTTTCAATATCTGTGAATCGAAATGGGCGAATGTGTTATTATTATATTTTGGGGTGTCCTCAGAGTCCAGCATATAATAAGTGGAGGCCTAGGAGAGGTGAGTAAAAATAAACACTTATACTCACCTTGCCTCATCTCTCCTGGGCATCCTCATGGCATCCGTTGATCTCCCGGCATCTTCTTCAGGCCTCTTGGTGATGTCACGCATTCCGGTGTCCCTGTTGAAATGTAATCACAGACCTCATCGGTGACCCTGGGGTGTGTGACACCAGTCAGAGACTGGAAGAGCCCTGAGCAGGATACCAGTGTTTTGTGGGTAACAAACACCAAAAGTTTCTGGTTTGGGCAGAGCCCAAAACTTTTGGAAAATCAGGGTTGAATCCTCTTCGATCCGAATTGATTCGATCATCCCAATCTGTGAAGAACAGATTTTTTGTACGGATGTCATCTTTTCTTCATAGATCCGTAGAATTTCATTGATGCATCCACATCCATAAAAAAAACGGACCTGCTTCAGATTTCTGAAGGAAAAAATTGAAATAAATGGATACGTAGGCAGATGGCATACGGACGTGAAATGCAGATGTGTGAATATAGCCTCAGTGTCAAAACTACCGAGACTCCAGGTGGAAATTGGAAAACTCTACTGAAGTTCACTTAAAGGGGTTGTCCACTTTCAGACCAATATTGACAGACAAATGTTATTGTTCATATAATAAAAAGATATACAATTTTCCAATTCCATGGTCATGTGATGAACACACAGGGGCACAACTTGTTACAGCACAGTAATCGGACATCTGCCTGGTAACAAGCTGTACACCTGTGTGTTCATCACATAACCATAGACCGTATATCACATGACCATTCTCCTGGTGGTCTAGGGTGTTTCATGAAAAAATGGACATACTCTTGGTGGTCTATGGTGTTTTTTGAGTAAGTGGTCATACTCTCGGTGGTCTAGGACCTTTTACAAGTAAGTGGTCATACTCTCGGTGATTGAGGATCTTTTACAAGTAAGTGGTCATACTCTCAGTGGTCGAGGATCTTTTACAAGTAAGTGGTCATACTCTCAGTGGTCTAGGATCTTTTACAAGTAAGTGGTCATACTCTCAGTGGTCGAGGATCTTTTACAAGTAAGTGGTCATACTCTCAGTGGTCTAGGATCTTTTACAAGTAAGTGGTCATACTCTCGGTGGTCTAGGATCTTTTACAAGTAAGTGGTCATACTCTCGGTGGTCTAGGATCTTTTACAAGTAAGTAGTCATACTCTCGGTGGTCGAGGATCTTTTACAAGTAAGTGGTCATACTCTCGGTGGTCGAGGATCTTTTACAAGTAAGTGGTCATACTCTCGGTGGTCTAGGATCTTTTACAAGTAAGTGGTCATACTCTCAGTGGTCTGTGATGTTTTATAAGTAAGTGAAGAGGCTCCTGGTGGTCTAGGGTGTCTTAGGACTAAATGGACATACTCCTGGTGGTCTGTGGTATCTTAAGAGCATACCATACCTGATGTTGCCAGGTTGCTTGGGATATAAGGGTCTTTTTCAGGGGACCTCTGAAGCTTTAGATGTCTCTTCTGTTCTTGCAGCAGACATCAATCCCAATAACATACTGTACTGTGGAGCTCATCTTCTCTTAAGATGTGAAATTAAAGCAAGTAAAGATGGTCTGGCTCCTCGCTGCTGATCTACATGAAAGTTTGTGCTTGCCTTTGTCCATTTGTGCCTCCTGTAATAATGTTATGCAGGTCACCGAGGATAACTATACGGGAACAGACAAATGAATTTTCAGCTTTTATACTTTTATACCGATACAACAGGGAAAATAACAATTACTGGCGTGACATCTCACTGCAGAAGTTCACCACTTAGACGCTCTAAACCCGTGAACCTCGGTTACAAGTCATTTCATATGTTACATTAATTTGTAACTGTTTAACAGAAACAACCATTCTTACAGATGTAGCAGATCTGAGTTTGTTAGAATTCACATTCACATGTGTGAGTTCACAAGGTTATGATGCGTAGTGTAATGCTATGTCCCCTGCTGCGTTTTCACTGCAGAGCAGCGCTCTTGGCCAGCTGGTTGTGCAGGGTATTGCAGTTGACCCCACTTGAACGAGGGCCACACTGCATTTTCTGCATAAGAAATGACTGTTCGGGGGTAAAACCCTATAAAGGACTCAGCGCTAGATCAGCACTGCATCCCCTTCATTTTCAGGATCCCCCCATTGATCATAAACTGATGCAATATTCTATTCCCTTTTATGACACACTCACCTCTGCTAAAATGACTCATTCACTCGGGTATATCCTTCTATAGGTGCTGCTCCACTGATTCCGGCACAGTTGGAATTTTTTTCTCTAGCCCCCACCATTCCTGAGCAATAATTTGTTAATTTCAGCATCGAAGAGGCTAATTAGCCTCTGTACTGTCAGATGGGCATCTCAGCCTACCTGTACCAGCTCAGGACCGCCCACATGACAGTAGAGAGCCTAATTAGCATATTGGGTGCTGAAACTAACAAAACTGAGTGCTCAGGAATGGAGAGGACTAGACAAAAAATCCAACTGCTCTGGAATCAGTGGATACCTCTGCACCCCTATCACTACAAACCTATAACTACACCTCTGCCTATAGAAATTTGCACCCAGGTGTGACTGCTACCTGTGAATCCCTATAACTACAGCCCTGACTATAGGAACAAGGACATAGGTATGACTGCTACCTCTGCACCCGTATAACTATAGCCCTGCCTATAGGAACTAGCACCCAGGTGTGACTACTACCTGTGCACCCTTATTACTACACCACTATAACTACCTATAGGACTAGCATCCAAGTATGACTTCTACCTCTGCACCCCTATAACTACACCCCTGCCTATAGGTACTAGCACCCAGGTATCACTGCTACCTCTGCATCCCTATAACTACACCCCTATAACTACACCCCTGCCTATAGGACTAGCACCCAGGTGTGACTACTACCTCTGCACCCTTATCACTACACCCCTATAACTACACCCCTGCCTATAGGACTAGCACCCAGGTATGACTACTACCTCTGCATCCCTATAACTACACCCCTATAACTACACCCCTGCCTATAGGACTAGCACCCAGGTGTGACTACTACCTCTGCACCCTTATCACTACACCCCTATAACTACACCCCTGCCTATAGGACTAGCACCCAGGTGTGACTACTACCTCTGCACCCTTATCACTACACCCCTATAACTACACCCCTGCCTATAGGACTAGCACCCAGGTATGACTGCTACCTCTGCACCCCTATAACTACATCCCTGCCTATAGGTACTATCACCCAGGTATGACTACTACTTCCGCACCCTTATCACTACACCCCTATAACTACACCCCTGCCTATAGGACTAGCACCCAGGTGTGACTACTACCTCTGCACCCTTATCACTACACCCCTATAACTACACCCCTGCCTATAGGACTAGCACCCAGGTGTGACTACTACCGCTGCACCCTTATCACTACACCCCTATAACTACACCCCTGCCTATAGGACTAGCACCCAGGTGTGACTACTACCTCTGCACCCTTATCACTACACCCCTATAACTACACCCCTGCCTATAGGACTAGCACCCAGGTATGACTGCTACCTCTGCACCCCTATAACTACATCCCTGCCTATAGGTACTATCACCCAGGTATGACTACTACTTCCGCACCCTTATCACTACACCCCTATAACTACACCCCTGCCTATAGGACTAGCACCCAGGTGTGACTACTACCTCTGCACCCTTATCACTACACCCCTATAACTACACCCCTGCCTATAGGACTAGCACCCAGGTGTGACTACTACCTCTGCACCCTTATCACTACACCCCTATAACTACACCCCTGCCTATAGGACTAGCACCCAGGTGTGACTACTACCTCTGCACCCTTATCACTACACCCCTATAACTACACCCCTGCCTATAGGACTAGCACCCAGGTATGACTGCTACCTCTGCACCCCTATAACTACACCCCTGCCTATAGGACTAGCACCCAGGTGTGACTACTACCTCTGCACCCTTATCACTACACCCCTATAACTACACCCCTGCCTATAGGACTAGCACCCAGGTATGACTGCTACCTCTGCACCCCTATAACTACATCCCTGCCTATAGGTACTAGCACCCAGGTATGACTACTACCTCTGCACCCTTATCACTACACCCCTATAACTACACCCCTGTCTATAGGAACTAGCACCCAGGTATGACTACTACTTCTGCACCCTTATCACTACACCCCTATAACTACACCCCTGCCTATAGGACTAGCACCCAGGTGTGACTACTACCTCTGCATCCCTATAACTACACCCCTATAACTACACCCCTGCCTATAGGAACTAGCACCCAGGTATGACTACTACTTCTGCACCCTTATCACTACACCCCTATAACTACATCCCTGCCCATAAGACTAGTACCCAGGTATGACTACTACCTCTGCACCCTTATCACTGCATCCCTATAACTACATGCCTGTCTATAGGACTAGCACCCAGGTGTGACTGCTACCTCTGCACCCCCTATAGATAAGTTCCTGTATTACACTACATTCCCTGATCAACACAGACGATTAGCCAGCAAAATGCCAAGTATCTCTGGATCGGCATTCCATGGTGATCTGCATAGAAGCTCTGCAACATGATTTTATAGGGCCAGAATGAAGTAGGGGCACCTCTGGGCTTAGTATGGGTATTTTGGGTTATATTTTGCACTGAAATGTTGATTGTCCTAATATCAAAGCCATCATTGCCGTGAACAGCAGGACACTGGATACATTGACAGAGCTGACGATTACAATGTATCATTATCACAATGTTGTGGCTATTTTGTTTCCATTCAGTAATGATGATGGCCTCGGTGTTGGAGGGTGGACATTAGGTCTATTGCCTTCCCTTCCATTGCCTTGCGAGGCTGCTGAAAACATTGCTTGAGACACCTGGCACGGTAGATTTTCATCTCAGGCCAATTGCTGCAATGTAATGAAGAGGGATGAATGAATTATCTCCATTTCTACAGATAATGGCATAAAACCTAATGCAATGGTCTGAAGTGGAGTGATGAGTTTTATGGCCACCAATCAGCCCTGTAGATTTACACACTTTATTAAGCATCATGATGTTCATTATGATGAACTTGAGGCAGCGATGCTATGATGAGGAGGAGGAGGCCGCCCGCCCGGCTCGTTCACCATGAGCATCAGATGTTTATTTAACAATGGCAAGGTTATTTGGGCACAAATATATCCTCCTTGTGAGAGGCCGTTCCAGATCCGCAGTCATTGTATGGGACTTCTGTATAGAACATAATAAATCTATGCAGAAAACGGTATCCAGGTGGAAAGGGTGTGCAATGAAGGCCCCTTGGAAAAATCCAAATGGGACCATTCTTGTTGCATTTCTTCAGTACAGAACACCCAAGATGAATCTTAGCTGGTTTAACACCCTCTCCAACTTCCCCTAAGAAATATGGAATAAAAAAAAATTCCGCTTTATCGAGGTTTAGAAAATATGCCCCTGGTACTGGGAAGACCAACAAGCCATTTGCCTGACCCAGGGTATTTAGATACAGGGTGAACCTTCTACACTGGGTGAAAAAAGGCTGAGCTATGGCTTTGGGTCAATGGCTTAGCACCCAATGGTCAATGGATGGAACTGTCCCTGTTATGATTGAATGGGTTCCATCTCAACTGTTGTAAAGTTTAGCCATGGAGCCTATCAAGGTTGGATTTTAGAGGGTACAAGGACCCTACACTTGGGGCTTCTAACATCCATGGTCCTAGCCCAGATTTGTTCTATCCAAATGTAGTAGAGACATGTGAATCTAAGGGAGTCACTCTATCCCCATGACTATGCCACATGTATGGACACTTCTTGTATATATGACAGCTATAAAGGCCTAGGTAGTCTAGGTCAGAGACTTGAAATAGGGTCCCCCAAATACTCTTTTGCTCTCAAAAAGACTTCATCCAGCCAATGGACTCATCACAGGCTCAAATAAATAATTTCTTCCCCCTTCAATACCTACCGCCTAATGCGGTGCGTAAAGAGGATGTCATTCTCTTTACCATTTCATATAATGGGCTCTACAAGTTGCAAAATTTGTCAGCCACTGTGTGTTTTTGGGAACATGTTGATCCACCAAAATCCACTCTATAATGGGGTACAAGATTAAATTCCATGCAAATAAGGTACGATCTATATATCTTGAACGACTTTGCCTACAAAGGATGTGTTGCATAAATCCAAATCCATAAAAACACAACTTTATTAAACACATTGACACTTTTTGTTTTTGGAAGTATATTTGGAATTCTGTCGGCTAAAAGTTCCAGAACCCAGAGCAATAGAATAAAGCTGTAAGAAGGTCACAATTGTCACACAGTGGGGCGGGCTCTCTAAATAGATTTTGTTTTATTTCGTATTATTTTATTTCATTTTATTGATTTTGGTTTTTTTAATGTTTTTTTTTTGTTTTTGCTCTTTGCTGCTTTTCATCCCTCCGACCATTGTCTCAATTTGATTTTATTTTCCATGACGTCAAGGTTATTGACTTTTTATATCTGGTGTTGTGCAGCCTATCGATATCTGACTCCCTTGTACATATTGTATGGATATATATTACCAGTGCTCAGACATAAGTCTGCCTGAACAGGCAGCCCAGTGTTATTTATTACAGGACAGATAAGTCTGGAGGATTGATACCGTACGTACAAATCATCTCACAAGAGGCTTTCACGCCTAGAACAGTTAAGGTCATATAATCTAGTTATGAGCTGTGAATAGAATTTCATTTACTCGAAACCTTAAAGGGTACCCCACCCAAAAACGGTGCCCTACCGATATCTCACCCAAAAAAGGTCTCTGAGTTGTCGTCTCATGTGAAATCTTTTATAGACAACCTGCACCAGAATTGTACAAGTATTTACTAAACAGGCAAGTCTGGTAACTTGTACCCACTAATGGTACGTGCCTTCTCTCCGGAACATCCAGGAGGCTCCCGAACAGGAGGGTGACCTACCAGAATGGGCAAATCTCCCACTTCTGTCACTATATATGTGATGTAGTCATGTTACATACTGGTCACACCCCGAAAAGGGGCATGGTCAGTACATTACATGCCCATATCATCAAAAGGGGCGTGAAACACATAAAAGGGACATGGTTAGGTCAGTAGGCGGCATGGCGTTGCAAAGCACAATGTTCTCCCGAAGGTTGTCGCCCAAGTATGCCTCTAATATTCTGGACGACATACACTTTGACAACCAATAATAGCATTTCATTGTCCATAGGGGTTGTCAGTTTTGCACAGTTTTTTCTGATAATGGGTTACTTCCATCTCCCTCTCCTCTACTATTTGACACGGAAATATAACTTAAAGGGAGTGTGTCACCAGAACCCTTAATATAAACCCATCCCTGAAAATAGATAGGTTTGGATCACCTGGATTAAACTGTGTTTTCCCTTGTGAATTGCAACCTCCATTCCCGAGATACCTCTACTTAGGTCAATGTGCAAATGAGCTTTTTGGAGCAATGAGGCCACTTCCCACTTGTTACTCCAAAGAGCTCATTTGCATATTGACAGAAAAAGCAATATCTCGGGTAAGAAGGCACGATTCATAAAGAAAAAAGAGAAAAATGCTTCCTTCTCCTATCAGACTAATTTCTTTCTCCATTTGTCCTTAATTCTTCACTCACTATGAAATCTCTCTTGAATTTTTCTTTGGAGAGGGATCATGTGAGAGATTACATGCACCTATAGAAGTCTATGGAGAGGATAGGGGGGAGGAGCCAAATGAGAGAGAAGCACATACTTTTGTGCTGCTGCTGCAGCTAACAGTAAGTTTTATATCTCACCCCAAGTCCTTTATTCACTATAATATAATGTCCTATATGTCCTATAATGGTGCTTCTGCTGTTTGTAGGTGAGCAAGAGAGTTAGGGAGCAGAATCTCCTCCATGTGGGTTTGATGAAAGACATCACAGAAAATACTCTCCTCTCACCAGCTCAGGGAGAACTGATAAGGAGAGATAGAGAGAATGCAGAGGTCATGTAATAGTAAAGTGCCACTCCTCATGTACACAGCCGTGGCAATGAATCCTGAAAAATCAAAAGGTCCTGTCTGCAACCCTTGAGTTCTATTCATCCTCTTCATGAATTAGTAGTCTGAAATCATCCTCCGGCCTTATTATTGATTCAGGCTGTACTTTGCATATCCCCCATCCTTTACACTGCAGCTATAATCCTCAGAAGCTCTCTAAATCAAATCACATAGAACGGATTAACATTAATACAAGGAATAATAAAGCAAATAAACCACCAGCTCAAAACAGACAATGATTATGTACAATCCTTGCAGCCACTTGGGAGAATCTGACATCGGGCTTATGACATATCTGAGCATCCTACATCTATCCATGGACTTCCCTTTAAAGGGGTTGTCAATATCCTTGCAGAAATTGTTCAATCACCCTGCAGCACCACCACAGGGGAAGTAATGCATTACACAATTTCCATTACAATGTATGGATTCTTTATATAATGCATGGACAAGCTGGCTCCTCCAGTGTAGCAGATGCTAATGTTCCTAATAGACGGGGTCTTAAATGGGGAATTATTTAACCATTTGCTGACTACCCATTGACTGTATTCATCCAGCTGGACGACATATAACCCTGTCATGACATACTGGTGCATCCTTGTAGACCCTGCACGGATTTGTGCAGCTGCAGAAGCAGGAAATTGGCTGTCAGTGACAACCAGACTCCCCAAAAAGAAGGCAGGGATGGTTTATTACCATCCCTGCCTTCTGGATTGCTATGGAAGCCGTCATCTCTCAACTAGATGTTTACGTAATCATTGGGTGTCAGGGAGCTGCAGGAGCTACTGGGTCCTAGAGGAACTTTATCAGTCCTGCTTTGTATACTACGAGGCTGTATTATCTCCTGTAAATTGGGTTAATGTACCAGCCCCAGAAACAAGATAGACCAGAAAAAAAAAAAAAAAGAAATAATGTCAAAATGCACCAGAAGGTCTAGTATAATTTTATAGGGGGTATTATGTACAATAAATAATAAATAAATAAAATAAAAAAGTAAAAAATAAAAAAAAATAAAAAACTTTTTTAAAAAATATTTTAGTACTGCTTTGTGCTATTAAAAAATAGGAAAAGTATGAAAAACAGACATGATTCTCCTCTTGTTTTTTTTTAATATTTTTCTAAACATTAAAAAACATGAAAAAATATAAATTCCATAAAAATAAAGACCTGTGCGTCACCAAAAAAAAAAAACATAATTTTGACTAACCCAAATGAAAAAAAAAAGTTTCAAAAGCACTCAAACTAAAGAGAAAAAAAAAAAAAGTGTCCGGAATCAGAGAAATTGGCTCGGTCATGAAATAGTTAAAGGGTTGTGTGGAAATTAATTATCTACATCAAGAAAGAAATCCATAATGTAACCATAGCGTATTAATCCCAGCCCACACATTCCCCTTTGTCACCCCATACACCGGCAACACTATAAATATTATCTAGAAACAGAACAATTTGACCCGTTCCCGTTTCTGGTGGAATAATGAGTCTTTGAATATGATCAGTCTTTCATTTGGTAAATAAGGACACATCACTGTTCATCCAAGTATCAAAAAGCAGCTTAAGGATTCATTAGCTCTTCCTATCTCCAGGTCCCTTAAATTGAAACAAGGTCTTCTGCAGATTGTAATTAGTTTACCTCCAGCCGTCTGTAGTGTGTGTTGTCTGGGGCAGAGCATGAATATTAATGGTGTATCATGCAGCTCACAAGCCATGTTTGATGCTTATGGTAATGGGGAAGACTTTGCTGTGGGTGTTGGAAGGTGCGCGCAAATCATTGAAACTTTACTGGAATCCGAATAGGTCACCTGTAAAGATGTAATTACTAGGCTATAGCTTAAGCTTTCTCCACACTTGTGGCTGCAACAGATAATGAGCGAATATACTGTACTAATTATAGCAATTAATCATGTAATGAGGTCGAAAGAACATTCCCCTTAAAGAAGACTGTAAATATAGTGTCTTGAACTGTCATGCCATAAGGAAGTAAGACGTACAGATGTAGCCACACGTAACTTATCTCCTGTTGGGTTAAGTAGTGCAATTTCTCATGTAACCATTTCAACACAATGTCATGCTAACAAAAGCCTCGAAAGGCTGAAATTCCTTCTTACGCACACATAGACAAAAATAAGATGATTTTGTGAAAATTTGTCACAAAAACAGAATAACTGCTAAACTTGTGATACACGTATCTAGACGAGTAATGGGAGATCCTTACAGGATTCGTTCGACAAATTCATAGGGAAGATTTGGAATCAGAAGTGCAATGATTATCATTTGGGGTCACTTTAGGTCCCAGAAAATAATAATTGGGGGCCAAGGAGGGTGTGTAAAAAAAATAAATAAATAAAAAAAACAAAAACGCTCATTTTACCTGGACTCACCGTAACATTCTCCGGCATTACGATCTTCTTCCCCGGTCGTCGTTGCTATCTTCCGACTCTGTCCCTGACTTCATCGTCCCCAGGTCACATTGTGGCTTGTGTTTAGGCCTTAGTTGTAAAGTGGGGGTGTCTAAATCATGATGCTTAGGCCAGAATTTTTGGAAAAATTTGTAATAAAGGTGACATTACAAACAGATTTTCTCATCTCTAATCTGGAAAAGAGCTGATATGTCGAGTTAAGAGAACAAATAAGAAAGGATGCATCTTTCCCATAGGATCCTAGGATCTGATACAATAATAGCCCCCAGTACAACAGGACCATAAAAGTCTATCAGAAGACATCCCTTGGCCATTGACTTTGGAGCCAATTACTTGCAAGTGTCTATTTTTGACTCCCAAATAACTTGTTAGAATGAACATACATATTAGATACAAATGCTGTTTGTCTAACAACTATTTTTACTGACCCCCCCCACTATGCACATGCATGCTAGGCTCAGTCAAGTATGCATGTGTTCTGAATTGGAAGAGGGAAGGAAGATGCTGTCCCTATTAGACTTCTCAGTCTCAATTATTACCCCAATATCAAAGGGATTAGACATTTTGAAATCCTACAGACTAATTTTTACCTTCCCCAACATTTGCCATTGCAGGAGAGTCTCAAGGCACGCATACACATTGGTGTGGTTGGTGGCCATGCCTGCCAAAATTATTGGGTTTAGACAGCTAATCTATATGACCAACAGCCCAATCCTTAGCACTCATAACATTAGCCATAAGGGAAGTTGAGCAGTCTCCATACACATTAGATGACTGGCTAGTACAGCCAAAATTATCGGGGTGAGCCAACATAATGTGAATGGCCAACAGCCCAATCCTTACTCCCCCCATTCTGCCATCAGGGAAGATCTGGGAGGTGTCCACAGACAATATATGGTTGGCCAGTATTGCTGAAATCATCAGGTTCAGCCAACATTAATCTAATGTGTATGGCCAGTTTTAGATCTCACAGATTGACTACCATCCTTTGGTGTGTCCAAGATACTTCAGTCCAATATTGAGAATAGGATGATATAGTAATGCATACCTTAGTAGACTTGCCATTTAGAAGCATAGAAAGCAAGGTGAGAACCCCAAAGGGGACTATAATGGTGACCAGACTGGTTGTAACACAGCCAACACAGTCCTGCAACTTCATGTTATAGAGTCATAGTCCATGTGCTGCCATATTGTTGTATGTACTATTTCCTGAGGCCATGGTGGTACAGTAATATACGGAGTTTCACAGAATATTATGGAGAATACCATGTTTTGGTTCTAATGAAATCTATAAACCCATAAAATAGACCTCAATGCCATATGTCTCCAAGTTGCAGGTACAGTATGGACGAATAGCAGTCCATGTGTGCCGTATAATGGATACCTACAACACACAACCTTAAAGTTTTTTTTTTATTTTCCTTAAATATAAAAGTCTTTCCTTGCTTTTAGGATTCTGTTTGTTGCTACCTGAACCTGATTGACTTCTAGTAAAACATAGAGATAAGTGTCATATGGACACCCGACCATGAACAAACTATAGGTTACGCTTCTCACAGCAGGAAATCCCAGCCTCAAAGCTAGAAATGAAAGAGTTAAAAAAAGTTTATATAGTTTATTCAAATCAATGCGATTGTTTCTCTGCATTGTTTTCTATGCAGGTCCAGACTTCTGTCCTTGTTGTTCTGACCTCTACGACTACCAAAGATTTTTAGAGGAAATAAATGGCAGTCTAGAGGCATAAGAGACATTTGATTTGTGTCCTCAGGCTCCATTTGTCTACAGTAAAATCCTGATACTTAAGTTGCACAGTAATAAAATAATAGGAGTCGATTAGTCTTGGCCTGGCATCAGTGATGTGATTATCTGGCACAATCAATCACATTTATCATACTAGGGCATGTTCTTTTACAGCCAGGACACTGCAGCACAATGAACTATCAATATCATCATTTTTACACATGGACATTACTTCATACAATGAACACATGCAGGAACCACCAGCAGTGCAGATATGGAGTATGATGGTACCACAGTACTGGCAGATAGGATAACATATTATATTATCATCAGGTGCTGTATTGTGTGGATGTAGCACCCAATAATAAGTGACATAGGAACAAGAGGAAGGTAGAGGAAGAATATGAGTGTGAAATAGGGATAATAAGCAAGTAGCTCAGAGACATAAAAGCCAGTGCCAGTAGGATAATAAACAAGTACCATACAGATAATAAGTAACTGCCACATGTATAATAAGTGAGTACCATACAGATCATAAGAGATTACTACAAGTATAATAAGTGAGTACCATACAGGTAATAAGCAATTATCATACAGATAATAAGCAAATACTATAGGGATAATAAGAAGGTACTATACAGATAATAAGCAATTACCACAGGGATATTAAACAAATACCATACAGATATTAAGCAATTTCTATAGGGATAATAAGCAAGTTCCATACAGATAATAAGCAATTATTACAGGGATAATAGGCAAGTACCATACAGATAATAAACATTTACTATAAAGATAAAAAGCAATTACCATACAGAAAATAAGCTATTACTACAGAGATAATAAGCTAGTACCATACAGGTAATAAGCAATTACTACATGGATAATAAGCAAGTACCATACATATAATAAACAATTGCCATATAGATAATAAGAAATTACCACAGGGATAATAAGTAAGTACCATACAGTTAATAAGCAATTAATACAGGGATAAAAATCAATTACCATACAGAAAATAAACATTTACTATGAAGATAAAAATCAATTACCATACAGAAAATAAGCTAATATTACAGAGATAGTAAGCTAGTACCATACAGGTAATAAGCAATTACTGCATGGATAATAAGCAAGTACCATACATATAATAAACAATTGCCATACAGATAATAAGCAGTTACTATACAGATTATAAAGCAATTATTATGGGGAAAATAAGTACCATACAGATAATATGCAATTTCCACAGGTATAATAAGCAAGTACCATAAAGATAGTAAGAAATTACCATGCAGATAATAAACAATTACTGCAGGGATAATAAAAAAAGTATCATACAGATAATAAGTCATTACCATATAGACAATAAGCAATTATTATAGGGATAATAATCAAGTACCATACAGATAATAAGAAATTCCTATAGGGATAAAAAGCAAGCACCATCCAAATAATAAGCAATTGGCACAAGGATAATAGTACAAGTATAAGAGCGAATGACATAATAAGATAGATAATAAGCAATATAGATAATACCACATAGATAGTACCACATAGATAATAAGCAACTCCTACAGGGATAATAAAAAAGTATCATAAAGTTAATAAGCAATTATCACAGGGATAATAAGCAAGTTTTAAACAAATAATATGCCAAAGGGATACAGTAATAAGCAAGTGCCACATAAATGACAAGCAAGTGCCACAGGGATAGCTAGCAAATCACTCAGACATAATATGCAAGATCCAAACAGATAATCAATCACCACAGAGATAATAAGCAAGTACCATATATGATAATCAAGTATCACAGCGAGAATAAGCAAATGACAAACAAAAACTATAGAAATAACAGGGAAGTGGTAGAAGAATAATAAGAAGTTGACACAGGTATAAGAATCATCTAATAATCAATAATAGGCAAGTGACAATGGGATACCAAGCAAGTAACTCAGACATAATATAAAAGAGGAATAATAAGGAAGTGATAAAGGTATAAGAGTCGAATGACACATGATGATATGGAAATTATACAGGAATTATAGGAAAGTAAAACGAGATAAGAAGTTAGAATAGGAATAATAAGCAAGTGACAATGAGATAATACAATTACATAGAAACAATAGATAAGTGACATAGTAAAACATAAGTTATTACCATAGTCCTGAAGCTTCATCGTATTCTACAAAACAGCAAGAACCTTGGAATTTGTGTAATATAACAATAATATCTATTTATCTATCTATCTATCTATCTATCTATCTATCTATCTATCTATCTATCTATCTATCAGTATCTATAATCTACCTATGTATCTATCCCTATCTATCTATCTATCTATCTATCTATCTATCTATCTATCTATCTATCTGTCTACTGAATTTTACTGTCCATAATATTTTATGAAAATATCACTCCTTAGGGGTTAGTTGGCCACAATCTATGGTGTTGACATGATTTGCTGTCTTTTGTACTTGTACAACATCTACAGTTAGGCTTGCCATCATTTTCAAGGGCACAAAATAGGCAAAACATGTGTCCCCCTCTCCCATTTCATTGGCATATGTTACAGTTCCTGTTCCGGTGGCCCACACAGTATAATGGTCTCGAGTAGCTGACACACAGTATAATGCTCTCCAGCGGCTGACACGCAGTACAATGCTCCCCATTGGTTCCACTCAATATAATGCTCCCCTGAGAGTCCACACATGATAAAATGTTCTCCACTGACCCCCCACACAGTATATGGCTCCTCACTGTCCGCACATAATATAATACTCCCTAGTGACTGACACACAGTATAAAGTTCCCCACTGGTCTCCCCATCAGTATAATGCTCTGCAGTGGCCCCACATAATATAATGCTCCCCAGTGGCTGACACACAGTACTATGCTTCCTAGGTGCCCATACACAATATAATGGTCCCCAAGGACTCCACTCCAGTGTAGAGAATCTCTGGGAGTCTCAAGCCACTTCATTAGTATTCACTGTCACTAATATAGTGAGCATGCGTCTCTCTGGCATAAATGTCTCTGGCATCCATGACGGCATGGCCATACATCACACCGGGCCCCTTTCCAGTAGAGCTGTTGCGGGGTTCCCAGTGCTGTCCGGATGGCAGCCCAGTCTACAGTAGACAAATTATCTACACCCAGTGTGATAGGACTGTGCGCACCATGGATAAGTCTTCAATAGTGGAGTAATGATGATGATGGTGATGATGATGATGGTGGTGATGATGATGATGGTGGTGATGATGACGATTTTCCCCGTTCTTCCGCTTCCATCTCCCATGTCACCAGCTGTAGCCATTTGCTGTAGACTGGCAGATAGCTATGAAGTAATTAAGAATTGTCTACCAGCCTAGCAATCAGATCTCGGAGTGATAGGATGGTTCCCTGTGGCTGATATTTGTTCTCTAAGATTCCCAATTGGAGAGTAAAGGGGAAAATCACTTACGACGGCACAGCTGGTGCTGCCTATTGCACGCGGGAGCCGGTTATAGATATTCCTTAAGCATTGCTGATGTAGACTAAACAGCTGCACCGCCACTCAATACTCATTCACTCCCAGCCCTTATTTCACTGAGCAGAGCTTCTCCCATCATCTCAGCCCTTCTTTCTACAGTCCCCGGAACAATTCAGATCCCTCTTTATACAGAGAAGTGATTGTCTCAGTATAAAAAGCTCATCAATAGATCAATGGAACAAAAAGATCAGCAAAAAGGGAAATTCCTGCAAAATAAAAAAAAATCTGATGTCCGAGTGGTCGGAATACTTGTATGTTGTTGGTACAGAACATCAAGAGGATGAATCCGGGTGTGTTACAGTGGCCACACTATAGGGGGCAGTAGATTGTCACCTCCATTATCATCCCTGCCAGCAAAGTTTAAGTTGACCCTGATAACTTGCTGCAGTGTAATATCTTATCATGAATACAACAGAATGCTGTGATCTATCTATCTATCTATCTATCTATCTATCTATCTATCTATCTCTCTATATCTATATATCTATCTCTTTTATCTATCCATCTATCTATCTATCTATCTATCTATCTATCTCTCTATCTCATCTATCTATCTATCTATCTATCTATCTATCTCATATCTATCTATCTATCTATCTATCATCAATCTGTCTATCTATCTATCTATCTATCTATCTATCTCATATCTATCTATCATCTATCTAATCTAAATCTTTTTTTTCAGTTTCCTCTCTATCTGGTCTCTTTGTTCTATCTATCATTATCAGTTTTTAAGATGAAAATATCTTTCTATCTAGTAACACAAAATTCAGAGCAGCACAGCAATATGGCAGACTTGGGTGCAAATCCAGAGGGAAAAGGCCGCCTTCCCAAATTGTATAAGTAAAGACAAAGGCGGCAGAGAGAAAGGTTCCAGCCCAGGGACTGAAACGTCACTTTGGAATAAACACATTGGTTGAAATTTTATTCCTTATTCCTTTACTTATCTTTCTATCAACTAATTGACCACATAAGTAACTCCAAATGCTGGAGTGTAGCCTGTGTCTTCTTGGAGTCTATCTATCTATCTATCTATCTATCTATCTATCTATCTATCTCATATCTATCTATCTATCTATCTATCTATCTATCTATCTATCTCTTTTTCTATCATTGTATATTAATATTTTTAATATAATCTATCTGTGTCATATATCTGTCTATCTATCTATCTATCTATCTATCTATCTATCTATCTATCTATCTATCTATTTGTCTAACAAATGGGAAATTCAAGTTAAAAACCCAGATGTCTTGCTGCTCAAATATTTTCATATATGTATCTATATGTAAGATACATTCGGTACATTATAGTATACAATGTTCTGGGCTGTTTCAGGAAAGCGAGGCTCCTGTGTCTACTGTTCAGTCGAGAAGAGGGCAGCATTTCATGGGTTAATACATATATTTACTATTATAGCTAAGTCCGGAGCGGTCACAGGTCATCTTGAAATAGAAGGATTTTTAGAATATTCCCTAGGACTACATTATTATACAGTATTAAAAGGGGTTGACTTCATATTGATGACCTATCCTTTGGGTGCAACACTCGCAAGCACTGCGACCTCTTCCCTGTACTGATGATGTCACGTTCAACGGTCACATGGTACGGCAGCAGCCCAGTCCCATTCAAGTCCCAAAAACCCCTTTAACCCCTTTATACCCCTTTTATGTTAGATGCCCCAACACCAGAAATGAGCCATTGGATCTTGAGCTTCTTCCATTTCCGTTCAGCGATTTCATCCAGTACGTCGCGAACCAAACCATAAACAACAACAACAAAAATATCATAAAATAAAAACCAAAAAATTTAAAACCAGCTGTCGTTTCTTGCTCATTTTTAAAATTTTACAGTCAGCATCTGTTTGCTTAAACGTCCCTTTATATCCGTACTAAAAAAAAATAAAATATATAACAGATTTTATTATCAATTTGCGCGGCGGTGCGCCGATCCCTGTGCCACATCCAGCCGGCGCCGTTCAGATCCCGTTCGCCGTCAGCTTCCTATGCATGCCTCATTATTTCATATGATTGAACCAACTAAATTTAGACCGCTGATTAAAGTCAAAGCCGACTCGCACATCCAAACCGGGTTTACAATTGAAATGATGAATTTCACACATAAAACTTCACATAGTCCTCTGACACTAAACCGAAATTACATTTTTTTTTTTTCTTTCTCGCATTTTAGGGCTGCAAAGTACGAAACAGTTTCCCGGGAAACGGCATCCGACTAATGTGCTTGAACGAGACACATTACTGCATGTTGGGTGTGATTAAGGCAGGAATCTGCACCGGGTATAATGAGCGGCGCCGCGCACACCGATACTTCTAAAGTCTTCTCTCTTCTCTAATAAGCCAGTCAATCTAAATGATGGCCGTCTGTAAAAAGGTCCACTTTTTCATGACACAGGGTCCCAAAAATAAGTTGATCGCAGGTTATTCCACTACTGTGATCTCTAATGATCAGCTGTGATCTTCAAATGAACCTGTTCATCTTCCCTGCAGTGCCTCCGCAGGGCAAATGAGGTATTACATGTAGTCCATAGATGTTAATATTGATTGTGTTCAATGAATTCAGACTCTCAACATCGTCATGAATCAGCGAACGCATCCCTTTCATGGCTTGCTAGGCATAGCGTTGTACTTTTCCTAGGTATTGTAGTGTCTCGGACCCTTTATTCTGCTGGTCAAGGGGTTGCCAGGAGTGGGGCCCCCACTGATTAAATAATGATAACCTGTCCTAAGGGTAAGACAACAGCTTTGTACTCCTGGAGAATCCCTTTAAGGCTGGGGCTCCACGTGGCGCATCAAAGCCGCAGCAAAAACCGCAGCGTTTACAGTCCCCACTGAGCGAATTCCATCTACTCTTTGCAGAAAAATATGTGCTGCAGAAATGCTGCAATTTCGAAAAACGTTGCGGTTTTGGAAATCGCATTATGTCAATTATACCTACGGACATGCCGGCAGTTTCTCTCTAGGCATAATTGAAGCAAAAAGTCAGCATAGGAAACCTCTGCGGACTTTCTGTAAAAAGCGCTGTGGTTTCTCCCACAATGCTTTTTCGCTGCGGTCTGCTAAGTGGGACCTTAGCCTAAAGGGGTTTTCCTTGAGATGGCCTTATTGTGATTGGGTTATCTTCTCGTATGCGTAGTGTCCCTCCTGATAACTTGTCTGATACCTCTAATATGGTGCAATACCACACAATACTACCTAAAATGGGGCCCGTAGAACACCTACGATTCCTTAGTTTAAAGACATAGGTCCTCTTTGTGCTGCCATATGGGCGCCATCCCCTGCATGTAACCACATTCATCAGCTCTGTCATAGACGATATCAGAGGCTAGATGACATGGTGTGATATATGATCACACAAAAATTACATAAAACCTGTAATATCTCACTAAAAAGTAGCACTAGGGTAAAAGCAGACAAGACTGTGTGCACTATGACTTGTGACCAGCAGGTGGGGCTGCCGAGGCTCGCTCTAGGATATTTACTAATATCACATTTATGTGACAATTTGCACAACATTATAACCACCTGTCGTAAATGCGTAAACGAGCATCTAAAGACGGAATCTACAGATATAGCAGAGGGGAATTTATCTTAAGCACTTGATATATTTCAGTAATTGTACTTGCTACGATAAAGCAGACTCCTTATGGCAGATCAACTCAGCTTCCCTGTCAGATTGAGCCCTGTTATATCTCTGCATGACTGCACAGAGATAAAGGCCCATATCTAGCCATACTCCGCTCATCTAAATTTAGTATCAGGGCATGCTGGGATCTGTGGTTCTCCAAAACCTAGGAAACGTTTCCCCTGCAGCCGGTTTCTAGTGATCACGGAGTAATTATTAGGTGTACAGTATGTGTGGAGGCGGGAAGTCTGGATTATTAACTCCATGGGGAGATTCTCCGGGATAAATCTGGTGCAGCGTACTGCTGAGATCTGCACAATGTGTACTTTGATCTATATATGCCCACAATGCACATTAGTGAAAAGATTCTATCAGAAGGAATTTATAACTACTGTTACATATTTCATATGGCCTGTACACATGGACACGCATGTACAATCATGGAGATGTGTGTTACTTGTAATGGTTACAATGTATCTACCAGACAGAGGTCACTGCCCAAGATGCATAGACCAGCGGAGTGTTATTGACTGACACAAGGGAAACCTCAAGACATCAGAATATAATATAATGCAATACAATACAATACAATACAACACAACATAACATAACACAATACAATACAATATAATAAAACATAACATAATATAATATAATACAATACAATATAACATAACACAATATAATATTATTATTATTATTACTATTATTATTATATTTTTTCCATTTATTTTGTTTTACTTTTTCCTAAAAATCTTGATCCTTCTAAAACTCCATCACCAATGCAACAAAGTAAGAACGCTTTCAGAAATAGAAGGGGTTTAGTGAATGAAATGTAAATTTAGTGAGAAATGTAAATCCCATCAATATTTGGTGTGACCTTTGCCCTTTGCCTTCCATCAGTTCTTCTCGGTACTTCCAGACAGTTTTTGGCATGGAGGTTGTTCCCGCCGCCATCTTGGAGAACTAAGCACAGATCTTCTGTGGATGTTGCTTGCTCCAATCCGTCTGTCTCTTCATGTCCTCCAAGACAGACTGGATGATGTTGAGATCAGGGCTATATCTGTGGGGGCCGGATCATCCCTTCCAGGACTCCGCCTCTGAAGGGCAAAGGTTACACGGGATTTACATTTCTCTTTTCTTCATTGACTTCGTTTTGCTCATTGACAAAAATAAACTATTAACCCTTAAATTTATGGAAGAAAAAACATGCAAAAATAAAGCCTTATGTATCACTGAATAAAGAGGCAAAAATAATTTGAATAACCCAAATGAAAAAATAGTTATAGCCATCCAAACTGTGTATGATTCATGAAAAAAAAAAAAAAAAAATGTTTCCGGTCATACCAGAGAAAATTGAAGTTATAAAAAAAATAATAAAATAAAAATTAAAAAATAAAATAAATATACTAATAATAATAATAATAATAATAATAACATAACTTATATATATATATATGAAAACATGAAAAAAAATCTGGAGGTATCTGACCATTTATCCAAGTTTCAGATATTGTCTCCGTGCTTCACATACTTCTCTCTTTACTTCTGTGCTGCAAACTAAGCCAACATTAAATTGTTACTGGTCTCCATTTTTAGACTGAGTTTACTTTGTAATATCCAATTCCTATTGATGAAGACAATTCACCCCGGCCAACGTTAGATTTATGCTTAGGATGCAGGGAACGTCGGCGCTGAATACTTTTTGTTATTAATAAGCCTCGGTGCTGGGAATAATTGTGAATAAATTAGAGCCGGAGGCTCCTTTACATATTGTGGGCGTAGATCGGAAAAACAACCCTCTTAAAATATCATTTGGGGACGATGCCAGCCTATTAGAGAAGGGCGCATACGCTGACTGTCGCTACCTGTGAAATAAATATTTTGGATCTGGTATTTGGATCAGTGCGAGGGGCACATGAATAAAAAATAGAGGTAAAAAAAAAATAATGAACTAAAAATAATAAATATTGGCGTGAATAGCGGGGTTTGGAAGGCAGATCGAATTTATGCATCGTGAATCTTTGGAAGACGTCGGATTGTGTCATCGAGACTCAAAGGTTGTTTATTTTTAATGCAAAGATGGCAAGTGAAAATAATAAACCAGCCAAGAATCCAAGATGAGGATTATTTTTATCAAAATGACGGAAGACAAAATTTAAAAAAATTTAAAAAAAAACCCCAAAACTATTATCCTTGCACCCCTGCTCCTGTAGAGAAGGTAAAGTTATTTTTTTTTTTACATTTTTATATCACCTATGTTCTAAACCAGGTTTTTATCTTAAACATATTTTACATATTTTTTTTTATATTTATTTTTTTAATTTTACATGTCAATATATAAAAAAAAAACTGTCACCAGTTCTGAAGGGTTTTCTTTGCATCAGTCACTTCATTTACATCACAGATAGGATTACAATACAAGATAACACCACTGAGCCATCATTACATCACTACTGACAATAGATGATGTCACAGCTTATCTCCTCCCCCTTACTGCACTGAGCATGTCTAGAAGACTCTCCCATAGACCTCAATGAGTCGGCTTCAGACTATTGCTGCCTATGGCCATGACTGTGCTGTAAAGCATATCACTAAATGCTGTTAACAGAGGAGAGGAGAAGCTCAGGCAAGATGGCCGCCCCATAATCATGTACAGAAAAGATGTCAAGATAAACTTTGCTACATCTGTACATCAATGACCAACTTTCTCTGCACAATACATGGGGTGGGTGAGCTTGGTGTTGTAGATGACAGCACTACATGGTCTGGCCCTCCTATGGAAAATCATTGGAGTCACCCACTGGCTACAATGCCTGTTGCTAGGCAACAACTCATAATTACTGTACTTAGTTACATTTAAAACAGTCGTGTACAGTCATGGCCAAAAGTTTTGAGAATGACACAAATATTATATTTTCACATGATCTGCTGCCCTCTGGTTTTTATGTGTGTTTGTCAGATGTTTTTATCACATACAGAAATAGAATTGCATTCATATTATGAGTAACAGAAGCTTATATTGACAGTCAGAATGAGTTAATGCAGCAAGTCAATATTTGCAGTGTTGACCCTTCTTCTTCAGGACCTCTGCAATTCTCCCTGGCATGCTCTCAATCAACTTCTGGACCAAATCCTGACTGATAGCAGTCCATTCTTGCAGAATCAATGCTTTAATTTTGTCTGAATTTGTTGGTTTTTGTTTGTCCACCCGTCTCTTGATGATTGACCACAAGTTCTCAATGGGATTAAGATCTGGGGACTTTCCAGGCCATGGACCCAAAATCTCTATGTTTTGTTCCCTGAGCCATTTAGTTATCACCTTTGCTTTATGGCAAGGTGCTCCATCATGCTGGAAAAGGCATTGTTGAGCACCAAACTGCTCTTGGACGGTTGGGAGAAGTTGCTCTTGGAGGACATTCTGGTACCATTCTTTATTCATGGCTGTGTTTTTAGGCAAGACTGTGAGAGAGCCGATTCCCTTGGCTGAGAAGCAACCCCACACATGAATGGTTTCAGGATGCTTTACAGTTGGCATGAGACAAGACTGGTGGAGCGCTCACCTCTCTCCCCAAAAAAGGTGTCCAGGTCCACAGGAAAGGGACAGAGAAAAGACTTCCCCGTCCCAGCAGTCCACTCCCTGTACCTTTTGCAGAATATCAGTCTGTCCCTGATGTTTTTTCTGGAGAGAAGTGGCTTCTTTGCTGCCCTCCTTGAGAACAGGCCTTGCTCCAAGAGTCTCCGCCTCACAGTGCGTGCAGATGCACTCACACCTGCCTGCTGCCATTCCTCAGCAAGCTCTGCACTGCTGGTAGCCCGATCCCACAGCTGAAACACTTTTAAGAGACAGTCCTGCCGCTTGCTGGTCTTTCTTGGGCGCCCTGGAGCCTTTTTGGCACCAATGGAACCTCTCTCCTTGAAGTTCTTGATGATGCGATAGATTGTTGACTGAGGTGCAATCTTTCTAGCTGCAATACTCTTCCCAGTTAGGCCATTTTTGTGCAGTGCAATGATGACTGCACGTGTTTCTTTAGAGATAACCATGGTTAACAGAAGAGAAACAATGATGGCAAGCACCAGCCTCCTTTTAAAGTGTCCAGTGGTGTCATTCTTACTTAATCATGACAGATTGATCTCCAGCCCTGTCCTCATCAACACCCACACCTGTGTTAATGGAGCAATCACTGAAACGATGTTAGGTGGTCCTTTTAAGGCAGGGCTGCAATGATGTTGAAATGTGTTTTGGGGGATAAAGTTCATTTTCTAGGCAAATATTGACTTTGCAAGTAATTGCTGTTAAGCTGATCACTCTTTATAACATTCTGGAGTATATGCAAATTGGCATTAGAAAAACTGAAGCAGTAGACTTTGAAAAAATTAATATTTGTATCATTCTCAAAACTTTTGGCCATGACTGTAAGAAAGATTCTGTCAAAGTTTCTCGTCTTTGTCCTCCTTTGCCATTATAGAGTATATAAATAGTACAAGAAATTACAGGAAATATTATAGGAACTAAATTCACCCAGAATAGTGGAGCAACTTGAAGTCTCTGGCCATAATGCAAAATCTATTACAGGTCCCCACCTGTCGTATACTGGGATTTTCTACCTGTGCTCCTGTTACCTCTGCACCCCCTACAGGTATAGCTCTAGGCTCCTCCCCCAGTGTACTTACAAAGACTCATTTAAATACCTGGCATGCTATCCCATAATAGAGCCTGACCTTAGAAGGAGCAAGTCAAACTCCTCACTCACTCTTGTGTATTTCTATAAATTCTGGATACAACTGGAAGGTGTCGAGAGTTACCGATGTCCCCAAATTTCATTAAGGATTCCAGTACATTGTTCCTACATTCTATCAAAAGCCTTGACAAGCTGCAGTTCGCATTTCAACCACTGGGTGGCCAATCATAGACATATATAGCATAGCATCTCCTGACAGGATATCAAAAAATTATATTTTTTTTTTTTACAAAACTGGTCATCTTTTTCCAGATATTTCAGCTTATATCAGAGCCAAAATAAAAAGTAAAGAAGGACACATCTGCACCAGTTCGCTATATGATGATCCAGCTGGTGTGGCAATTCTTATAGGCAATGCTTCCTGGGTAAAATTATGCAAAATAGTTTACTCCAATAGGAAGAAATGTATCTCTCTAGTGCCACTTATGTGGTCAACTTAACAATGTCAGACTTAATAATAAGCCTTAAATCCAGTGGCGTAACTAGGAATGACTGGGCCCCAAGGCGAATATTTGACACGGGCTAGTATGACTAGGGATATCAGCCAGATGGCGGTCTCTGGTTGGCTGATATCCTTAGTCATGTTTTAAGGCTTCTTAAAGGTTTTCTTGCACTTATAATATTGATAGCCTATCCTTTGGATAGGTAATGAATTGAAGATCGGTGGAGGTCCGATACACAGGACCCCTGTGTATTCAGACAAGCGCTACAGTATTTTTAAAAGAAAACCAAGCACAACGCCACACATTGTATAGTGGCTGTGCTTAGTATAGCAGCCCAGCTTCATTCACTTGAATGGGGCTGAGCTGCCATAAGGTCATGTGACTTATAAATGTGATGTCACAAGGCCTCTGAAGTGGTCATTAATTTTACAAGCACCCCTTTAATAGGTTGGATATTGACTTACAAGGTAGCTTCCTATAGTTGTCACCAAAGACAGATTTCTGCCTTCAGGAGGAGAGCCAGTTTCTGAAGCTCCGCCCCCTCAGACCAACACGCACAGAATACCAAATTGTATCAGTCGTTCCTGGAGTGTTCCTTTAATATACATATGTAGCTTAGTATATAAATACATTAAGATAAGCTCGAAGAACAAAGTATTATTGCAGAGGAATATTCCGGTACACAGAGGAGTGAGCGTTGTGCGGAGCCTTGTGTTTCTTCATTGTGCAGAGCTCATTATTACCTGGATGTAACTTTCAGGCTATAATCTTGAATTGAAAGGGTATTTCTGGAGAATGATTATGGCGTGTGCTCTAATAACATCATAAGGCGGTGGGATGCAGGAGACGCCCGCTCTTACAGCCTGCTACAGGATCTTTAGCAAGGAAACATGTTGTGTTCAGCTTCGTATTATGTTACCTTTTCTATGAGGCTTTCATTAAGTGGTTTATACATATTATTAGAAGGTTTTTTTCCATTTTCTATGTAGGCGTGGAGGAGAAGCTCGACCTCTGCTGAACCTTTGCTTGTATACTAGAAAATGCATTCAGAAGTGTATCCATCGCACCATTGCAAGGTTCTGCCTTTAAGCCTCTCATGCACCAGTATACAGGTGTGACTGACAACTCTGCAATCACTAGTGTAACTATATGCAGCTGCGATCAAGGCTAGAACCCACGGTGGCCACAGGTCACCCTCACCACACTATGGCTGACTAAATATTATTGATCTCCTGTCTGATCCCCCTTGATGGCTAACAGTCTAGAAAATCATAAATATATTTCTCCTGCTCTCTGGTGCACTGAAGTGAGAAGATTTATGATGCACAACCTTCCACTGTCAGAAAGGAGAATTTCATGGCAAAAATAGCAGCTGTTCATCAACATATGATCAAGGAGAGATTCTGTGGGGGAGTCTGTGGCACAAATGGGGGCACCGATAGGGGTGTAAATCTTGTGTGCACAGACATGTTGTGAACAAGTCCTCATGGTGGTCTGGGCTTAGAAAAGGTGGTCTAAAGAAGGAAAGGGCAATGTAAATGCTGCAGTGTATGGATCAATCAAATGTATGCTGAGACGTGGATAATGGTTGAGTTGTTTTTTTTTTTACATAGAAGTCTATGGAGAGGGAGTGAGGAGGATTCTGGAAAATACAAACAAAGCTCTGCTACTTTGTGAGTCAGGGAGCTGTTTTGACACTGCTGTATCTTCAAGATAAGACTCTACCACTGCATAGAATGAGGCAAGAAATCAATGAGCAGCCTCCTTCTCCCCTTTTCTCTCCATAGACTTCTACGTGTGAGGTTAAAGACTGTCTGGATGCTGTAGAGATAAGATCTTTAGTGACGATAGGAGAAGAGCAGCCCAATAAGTTGAGAAGAAAACTGATTTATTTAATACGATCTATTACAATGTTTCTTCTCTTGACCTGTACGGATCAATCAAATGTATGATGAGACGTGGATAATGGTTGAGTTGTTTTTTTTTTTACATAGAAGTCTATGGAGAGGAAGTGAGGAGGATTCTGGAAAATACAAACAAAACTCTGCTACTTTGTGAGTCAGGGAGCTGTTTTGACACTGCTGTATCTTCAAGATAAGACTCTACCACTGCATAGAATGAGGCAAGAAATCAATGAGCAGCCTCCTTCTCCCCTTTTCTCTCCATAGACTTCTACGTGTGAGGTTAAAGACTGTCTGGATGCTGTAGAGATAAGAGCTTTAGTGACAATAGGAGGAGAGCAGCCCAATAATTTGAGAAGGAACCTGATTTCTTTAGTAAGATATATTACAATGTTTCTTCTCTTGACCTGTACTATTCATTTATGGAAAGTTGTTTAATAATTGGGGGGTTCACTTTAATCAACATTGTGCCCCTTTATTCTCAGTATCAATAGGGGTCTCAATGTTTACAGAGCTGGCTTCATCTAGTGAAATGCAAAGTAATAAGTTTATGTTCCAAATTGACTTTTTTTTTAGCTTAAACATATTGGTATTTTTTGGGTTTATTGAAAGGGAGCAAATACTTTCTGTGTCTATCACTGTAGCTTCAATACTAGGCCTGGTGGAGCGGGTCCATCTATCAGTCTGTCACATCCTCCTCATCTGTCAGAGAAATGAAGAGGAATGATTACATAGAGTATAAAGAACAAGACGTCCGTCCAAAATCCTTGTCTCCATTAGGAAGACACATTCCCTTTGGCAATATTTGACTCGATCACAGAAGTTCTGTAGGAAGACGCGGCCCTTGTATATTCTACCCAATAAAGGCAAGCCATTTACTGTGAATCCTTGGCCAGTAGGGTGACTCTATGGTGTGGCCCTGGGCAATATTGTATGAAATGTGCTGCTGTCCTGGGGTCTCCGGAGAGAGGGGGCTCAATTCTTATTGGACTTGCCCAAGGTAGATGGTGGGGACAACATAACTGGGATAAGTCATGATAATGAGTGGGGGCAACAAGGCCTCCGTTCATGGTGCTCAGCAACATGGTGGTGCCAAGTAGTAACTGAAAGGGGCCCCTCTGCCTTGTGTCTGTCGTGTTGGCCAATGGTTTGTACATTCTTCACCCTTTCCCGCCATTCCAAATCATCTAAAATACGAAATGAAGCAATTTTGTAAATAGTCTTGATTAAAAATCTCCTACCGTTTTGTATCTACAGCTTCTATGTAGACCTCTATGTCTCCATGGTAACAGACTACAAACAAACCCTGTGTAGTCGGTGCTAATCCCTTTTATCTCTCTTCTCTTTTGCTCTCTATAGGTTAGCAAGAAAAGGGGGGAAGAAAAAAGTGGATTACCATACGACTACACAGAGATTGTATTGTAGCCTGGAGACACATAGATCTGCATAGGAGCTGGAGACACAAAACGGTAAGAAAGTTTGCAAGGATATTTTGTAAAACCGCGTCCTTTATGTTTCATAGATACAAAGGGACTATATGTAAATTCATTGAAAAAGTTCACACACCCTTTGCCTACATGGTTGGCAGTTCAGCCAAATTCAGGTTGGTAAGTCTAGGCTACAATACATCATATAGTCTATGGACAAGGGTGGCGCTGTTTCTGGAAGGAAGCAGCCATATATTTCTTATAGGATGAAACCCTTTAAGGAAGCCTTGTAGTGCACCAGATTGACTTGTTATATAAGGGTGTGTTCACACCTGGCAGATTTTATGAGAATAAAAATGTGCCATAACTGTTCAAAGCCATATCCCATTTGTTTCCTAATAGACACAGCAGATCACTTGGAAATTACTTGATTCAATATAGCAATTTCATTGCTATATCTGGTTCTGGGAAAGCTGAGTGACAGCAAACATGGCCTCCATAATAGCCCCTACAAATGTTGGCCACAATCCTGCCGACCTACACTGAGAGATGCCCCCGTTTTGGAGTCTGGGAATGATGTAGCAATCAGATTGGTTGCCACCCAGCTTTCCCAGAAACAGATATAGCAATAAAATTGCTGAATTTCCGACATTTTAGATGGGAAGAGAAGAAACCGGAGCCATTATAATAGAAGGACTGTCAGGTTGTTTGTGCGGCTTCGTCATCTGGTCCACGACTGCAGGGTTTACAGCACTTTAATTAGTGAGCAAATCGCTCCTGAATACAATAACGAATATATAGAGAGTGAATGTTAATTACCCTGCGCTGCTGTGCCCTGGGGCGCCCCGGGCCATGTGTAGGATACAACCACCTCATAAGGCTGCAGGTTCCTTTATAGTCTACACATAGATGCCAGGATGTCAGGGCTGCCGCCGTCCTACATGTCACATATGGAGCAGTGCAAAATGGATGGTAGTGTTCATCCTGAGCCTGCTGCTTCAGGAGAGGAATAGAAGAACTAACTACATTAATACACAATGATCTAATATATAGGAAAACAGCGAAAGGCAAAACAGGGGCCGGGCAAGTCGGATTTTAACCCCTTAGTGATACAACCAGTTTGTCCATTTGTGTCGATTTTTTTTTTTTTTTTTTTAAAAGCTGTAACTTTTTGGTTTTTTTTGTGCTGACATGGCCATATGAGGGCTTGTTTTTTTGCAGAATGACCTGTATATTTAATGCCGTCATTAAATACTTAGCAAACGCTACCTTGACACTTAACACAACAAAATCTATTGAAAAGTTAAAGGGGTTGTCCAGGATTTTTGAACGGCCTATCCTTTCTGAACAGGGTCCTATAATATCTGTAATGGGGGACCCTTACTGTATCAGAGACTGTAACAGGGGATCCTTACTGTATGGGGGTCTATTACAAGGGTCCTTACTCTATCAGAGACTGTAACAGGGACCCTTACTTTATGGGACCCTGTAAAAGGGCCTGTAAAAGGGGCCCTTACTGTATCAGAGACTGTAACAGGAGCCCTTACTGTATAGGGGATAGAATACTGTATAAGGGCCAATAAAGAAGGCAATATATTGTATGGGGACCAATAATGGGGCAATATACCAAATGGAGCGAATAAAAGGGGCATTGTACCATCTGGGGGAGTGAGTAAAGGAGCATTGTACCATGTGGGGGCCAGTAAAGAGGGCTTATACCATGTGGGAGCCAGAAAGGGGGTTACACTGTGTGGGGTCATGTAAAGGAGGCATTATAGTGTTTGGGTGCCAGTAAAGGGGGCATTATATGGTGTGGGGGCCCAAGTCAAAAGTATGCTATGGGGCACAGTCTCTCTGAGTTACGCCCCTGCTTAAGAAGTACCCATATCTTCAATGTTACTTGTGACTGGTGCAATGCTCATCCCCGGTTATTAGACATCTAGGCTTTCCCTTCACGAAAGGGATATCAACACGCCGGTAACCAGATGCTACAGGTGGCCATTTGTTTCTGTGCAGTGGACTGTGCTGTTTATATAAGGAACGTAAGAGGCTTAAACGATTGTTAAGCATATTTCAAAGAAGACCAATTACAAGCATTAGACGGGGCCATATCTGTAAGTGAAAAGCTCAGCAGACAAAATACACCTAATTCGGTCTGTATAATGTGCCGGCGTACATGGTAAGGCCAGGGCCCCACAGCGATGTTATGTGCGGCGATTATTGCACGGTCACGGTAGATCGCAGTGCCATATTAAGCATCATGTATCCCAGTAAGTGATGGGCGGACCTAGCAAGACTTGTCACATGAATATTCGTGAGGTTCGTCTTCAAGTTTCGGTTTAGACCAGAGTATAATAAGAGGATAACCAGGGGAGGTACAGAAAAAAACCCAATGATACCGAACCATTCCTCACCTCCCTTCCTGTGTCCAGTCTTCTCTCCATTCTGGCCTCTTCCGGCTTCCTGGGTGATGTCATCATTGAGGCCTGTGATTGGCTCAGACACCAGTGACATCAGCCAGTAGAGAGAGAAGACCAGACACCATGGCAAAGCCCCATAGAGGGGAGGTGAGTATTAGTGTTTGTTTTTTTTCTACATCCCAGAGTATAAAAATGTGTCCTGGCTGTTGAACCCCCAAAATTTTGGATTTGGCCAAACCTCAACTTTTTGGAAAATTTGTAACAAACCTGGCTCGTTACAAACTGGTTTGCCCATCTCTAGTCCCAATATATACAGGAAATTTCATGAGACCTTAATATCGCCCTAGTATGAGAGATAATCACAATTTTCGTGCAAATGTTTATCCATAGGGCAGTATTTCCCAATCTTTGGCCCCGTGGCAGGTTATAATGTGATGTCACACAATATTGCACCCTAAAATATAGAAATTTACACATTAGATTCTGTTCTGTACCATCTCAAGCGTACGTCATGATGTATCAGGAAATTCTCCCATCATAATACTGATGGAAGACAACATTCCCTCTAATTAGCCAAAGGGGAGGGTAACTACAAAGAGTGTCTCTCTGGAGGACCCGGTATGTCCTTGTATTAGATGGACAGCACATCGATTGCAACAAAACTATGCAGGGTCGAAGAGGTAAGGCGTGGCACCGGCAGCATGGCAGGACAGACCGCCGCTGTCTTCATTCGCATTGTTAATCACTTATTGATTATTCCTTGTTCCCCTGTTAATGGCCACACGGTTTACGAACTTACTTGTAAAACTGTGTGCCTTTAAGACAAGGAATAATCAATAAGTGATTAACAAACCAAATAATCAGCTGACCTCTGACCTCTGGGGCTTTATCAGATTGTTCTTACGATGTATATCTTTATGTCCCTGATTTAAAATACGACCCATGTAAAAAACTCAAAGATCCGATCAATTCTTAAAACATTTTAGAAGCTGATTTTATACATCAAGGTCAATAGAAGGATAAAAATGAACCTCAAATCCAATAAATACTGTGAAGAATTATTATTATTCCACATTCACACATATTTCACCCATCCCTTACAGACCTTACCTACCTATAACACGGCCGTATTCCCTCCTGTATTACACCGTCTGCCTGTATAATACTGTCCACCCGTATTACTTCCTGTATAACACTGTTTGCTCCAATTCCCTCCTGCATAACACTGTACACCCGTATTCCTTCATATATAGCACTGTCCGGCCAATTCTCTCCTGTATCACACTGTCTGCCTGTATTCCCTCTGGTATAACACTGTCCATTGTATTACCTACTATATGACCCTGTCTGCTCGTATTCCCTCCTATATAAAACTGTCCGCCTGTATTTTCTCCTGTATAACACTATCTAGTTGTATCCCTCCTGTACAACATTGTCCACCCATACCCCCTGATAACACTGTCCACCCGTATTCCCTCCTGTATAACACTGTCCACCCGTATTCCCTCTTGTATAACACTGTCCACCCATATTCCCTCTTGTATAACACTGTCCACCCGTATTCCCTCTTGTACAGCACTGTACACCCGTATTCCCTCTTGTACAGTGCTGTCCACCTGTATTCCCTCTTGTATAACACTGACCACCCGTAACCCCTCCTGTACAACACTGTCCACCCGTATTCCCTCTTTTATAACACTGTCCACCCTTATTACCTCCTGTGCAACACTGTCCACCCATATTCCCCCCTGTATAACCCTGTCCACCCGTGTTCTCTCTTGTACAACACTGTCCACCCGTATTCCCTCTGGTATAACCCTGTCTGCTCATATTCCCTCCTATATAAAACTGTCCGCATGTATTTTCTCCTGTATAACACTATCGAGTTGTATCCCCTCTTGTACAGCACTGTCCACCCATATTCACTCCTGTACAACACTGTCCACCCGTATTCCCTCCTGTATAACTCTGTCCGCCTTTATTCCCTCCTGTATAACACTGTCCACCCGTATTCCCTCCTGTATAACTCTGTCCACCCGTATTCCCTCCTGTATAACTCTGTCCACCCGTATTCCCTCCTGTATAACTCTGTCCACCCGTATTCCCTCCTGTATAACTCTGTCCACCCGTATTCCCTCTTGTATAACACTGTCCACCCGTATTCCCTCCTGTATAACTCTGTCCGCCTTTATTCCCTCCTGTATAACACTGTCCACCCGTATTCCCTCCTGTATAACTCTGTCCACCCGTATTCCCTCTTGTATAACACTGTCCACTCTTATTTTCTCCTGTATAACATTGTCCATTGTATTCCTGTTAATTGCATTCAGATGGAGGGACATAAGTACATCTTATTTTGGAGACCGGAGGCTCCATCTGTTTTGAAGAATTCATTGTCCCTGTCGTGTTAACCTATTGCTTCGTTCCTTCTCAGTTGGACAATTGGAAGCTGTCATTTTCATTTTGCATGTGGCTCAGTAGCACAAAAATATTCTGAAAATTAAGAAAACCTGTTACCAAGTCTGTCTGCGTATTCCAAAATGTTTAGGGCTCGTATTGTACATGCAACCTAATACTGAGCTATAATACAGCACTAGAGATGTGCAAAACAGTTCGGATCGAGCCAGATTTAACCCGAACTTTCCAAAGTTTCAGGCTTGACTCAAAACTTTTGGGGTTCACCACTCACAAGTCACTGTTATACTCTCTTCAGAGCCTAGCGTATAGGAAGTAGAGGACTAGGAGAGGTGCAGAAAAATGATAAACACTTATACTCCCATTGCCTCGCCTCTCTTGGACTCCCGTGTGGTCTTCAGGCCACCTGAAAGATGTCGCAGGTTGCTGGGGGATTGCTGAGGCCAAGCTATTTGTCTTTTTCTTCTCTATCCTCATTCCCTCCAACTGGTCGGTTGATCAACCTGTTGATCATTCTTGGTATAATTCATGCAAATTAGCTCTCAACCAGAAGGAAGACAGCTGCCTCTCTAGTGACACCTATGGGAGACCTTTCAACATGACATTAGCCAAAACAAAGTCTTATCTATAAGGAAAAGATACCCATCTACAGACAGATGTTTTGGGGTATTACCACAATGTCAGGCTATAGCAGGAAATTGGTTGACTAGGTAAGAGGCTAGTGACATAGGTGTAGAAGGTTCTGTTTTTGCCTTTGGATACCACAAGGTTGGCGTCTAGACACTTTCCAAGGATGTCAATTGCTTTGAAAAAGGTCCTTATGATGAGAAGGCATTAGGACCCATAAAATGTGAAAAAAACTAGTCAATGGGTGTTCCATGAGATCAATTCCTCCTACCCCAAGATTTCCAATGCTCCTCTTTGAAGTGGTAGACTCCTTTAAAGAGGACCACTCACAACTTTCACTAACTCTAACTCTTTGCACCCTTCAATAGGCCCCGTTCCACTGATTCCAGCACAGTTGGAATTTTTTCTCTAGCCCCCACCATTCCTAAGCAATCATTTCTGTTAGTTTCAGCACCCAAAGTGGGCGGGTTCCAGACTTTCTGTTCAGGACCACCCACCTGGCAGTAGAGAGCCTAATTAGCCTACTGGGTACTGAAAATAACAGCATTGATTGCTCAGGAACGGTGGGGGCTAGAGAAAAATTCCAACTGTGCCGGAATCAGTGAAGCAGCGCCTATTGAAGGATGGAAAGAGTTGGAGTTGGTGGAGGTGGTAAAAGGTCCCCTTTAAATCGCCATTGTTTTATGTGTTAACCCTATGCTCATATCTTCCAGTTATTTGCAAAGTAAGAGAACTAAAGTAAATCCATATTATCTCTTCTGCATTAAAACTGCACAACACATAAGCGAAGCGATCTCCTGGCTCAAGTCTGTGCATGAATGGAAAATGAAGAAGCACATCAAAGGTTGATGGTAGCCGGGCTGAACACAACAATGACTCTTTGAAACAATTCTCAGTTGTTTGAAGTCTAGTCAAAATGTATTAGGATCAAACCTGTGGAATAATGGAGCGCTATGATCTTCTGCGGCTCGCCTTGTAATCTCCCGCTAAAGGTGAATTCCAACTTTTATCAAGTGCAAATGCTCCGCGCATCTGTGATGATACAATGGCCGTGCTGCAGCGCTCCTCCGCATAATAACAGGAAATTGTCTTTGTACTTTGTTTATTGATGATGGAAATGCACATAGAGAAGAATAAGGGATGAGTTACCAGGAGAGCCAGGGGCCCCTGACAACCCCAACATCCATGGGGCACTTAGGCCCTATTCACACTGTAGAGTTTGACGCTGATTTTGAGGTGGATTCAGAACCGAATTCTGCCCTGAATCTGCTTCCCACTACTTTTAATAGTGCGAAGCAGATTTAGGACACTAAACAATAAGGGTCAGTAGGTAGTAGGATGGGGCAAGCATGAAGTCTAGGAGAAGACCCTCTACTGGGGGTATATTTAATATTATTTAGTATATTTCTCTAACAGCTGCACATCTTTGAAATACGGACCTCAGCTGCTGCAGAACCTCTTTTTATTTTATTTACGCCATACTATAAATTTAAAACACTTTTCAATACATACTGATGTAGCAGAGCTGAATTTGTACTTTAAAGGAAATTTATCCCAATTTTGTAAATTCATTAAAACCAGTGAAATCTATCACTTTTCTTTCTAATGATATCTGTTTTTATTTCCTGAATGTAATTTTTTTAAATTCTATTTTCTGTCCATGATTATGGGGGCAGCCATCTTGCCTGAACTTCTCCCCTTCTCTGTTAACAGCATTTAGTGATCTGCTTTACAGCACAGTCAATGCCATAGGCAGCAATAGCCTGGGCTGACTCATGGGAGAGTTTCCTAGCCATGCTCTGTGCAGGGAGGGGGAGGAGATAAGCTGTGACATCATCTATTGTCAGTAGTGATGTAATGATGGGTCAGTGGTGATATCTACAGAGGTGTTATCTTCTATTGTAATCCTGTATGTGATGTAAATGAGGTGGCTGCTGCAAACCTCCTACAGATTTGTCAGTCTATTATTAGGTTTAGTAGCCAGAGGGAAAATTGCTGGATAAAAGTATAGATAGTGACAAGGAAAATAAAAAAACAATAACATTAGAACATTAGAATGTTAAAAAATGAGGCAAAACTAATAACCCATTTAAAAATTCACAAAGCATTCGAAAGTAGGTAAAACCAATAACCATTAAAATCTCAATAAAAAAATATTTAAAAATACACAAATCATTCAAAGATAAGTAAAACCAATAAAAAATAAAAAATGAATTTTAAAAAATACATAAACCATTAAAAAATAGGCAAAACCAATAACAAATAAAAATTTGATTAAAAAAAAGAACCATTTAAAAAAATATACAGAACCTTAAAAAAAAATTCATTTTCTGGTGACTTATTCCCTATGAAGGAATTATCTCACCATGACTACTCATTTTCAGACAAAATCTTGCCCACAATGATCACTGTGGATATGGCTTGTTGGTCAGCTGTTATTTCCAGGCAGAGCAGCAGAGGACCAAGTTTAATCTGTAGTCAGGGCCAGCGTTAGGGGGGGGGCAAACTGGGGAATTGCCCAGGGCCCTGTCTCCAAAGGGGCCCCCGGGATCCGGAACCTGATGACTCCGGATCCCGGAGTCAGGCCCGGCCAAAGCACTAACAGAAAGGTAGCGCAGGGCCCCTTTCCGAGGTGAGTAAAAATAACAAACATTTTTACTCACCTGTCCTTGGCGTCCGACGTCATCTTCTGGCGTTCCGGACATCACTGCTGAGGCGCTGAGGCCTGGCCTCAGCGGTCACGTGGGGCGTGCCTCACGTAATCGCTGAGGCCCAATCACAGGCCTCAGAGGTGACGTCCACAACGCATGACGTCAGCCGCAGAGAAGAAGAAGCGATCGCCGGCGGGGATAGCGGAGCAGCGTGAAGATGTCCAGGAGAGGTAAGACAAGGTGAGTATAACTGTTTGTTATTTTACCTTACTTACCCCGGGCCTTCGATTATTATACTCTGGGGTCTGAAGAGACCACAATGTATAATATAATAATAGCACTGTAGGGCCCCTGTGGATAGCATATTATACTGGGGGGCCCCCTCTGTATAGCATATTATACTGTGTGGGGCCACTGTGGAGCATTATACTGGGGGAAGGGGCCCCTCTGGATAGCATGTTATATTCTGTGGGGCCTCTGTGGAAAATTATAATGTGTGGGGGGGGGGCCTCTGGAGATAATGTTATATTCTGTGGGGCCACTTTGGAGCATTATGCTCTCCAGAGGGGCCCCCCAATATAATGCTCCAAAGTGGCCCCACAGAATATAACATGCTCTCCAGAGCCCCCCCACTTTATAATACTCCATAGAGGCCCCACAGAATATAACATGTTCTTCAGAGGGCCCCCTCCCCAGTATAATGCTCCACAGTGGCCCCACACAGTATAATATGCTCTCCAGAGCCCCCCCCCAGTATAATGCTCCACTGTGGCCCCACACAGTATAATATGCTCTCCAGAGGGGCCCCCCAGTATATTATACTGTGCGGGGCCACCATGGAGCATTATACTGGGGGGGGGATCTGGAGAACATGTTATACTGTTTTGGGCCACTGTGGAGCATTATACTGGGGGGGGCTCTGGAGAGCATATTATACTGTTTTGGGCCACTGTGAGTATTATACTGGGGAAACCTCTCTGGGCAGTATATTATACTGTGTGGAGGCCATTCTGGAGCATGTTATACTGCGTGGGGTCACTGTGGAGCATTATTCTGGGGGGGGCATCAGCAGAGCATATTATATTGCGTGGCGCCACTGTGGGGCATTATTTGGGGGGGACTAATGAGCATTATACTAGGGGGCCCTCTGGGGAGCATAATATATTGTGTGGGACCACTGTGGAGCAAAATACTGGAGGGGGCACTGTGGAGCATTATACTAGCGGGGGCCCTCTGGGGAGCATATTATACTATGGGCCACTGTGGAGCTTTATACTGGGGGAATGGACAGTGTGGGGAGCCTGTTATACTGTGTGGGGCCACTGTGGAGTGTATTATATTGTGTGGGGCTTTTCGGGAGCATATTATACTCTGTGGGGCCATTATAGAGCATTATACTGGGGGGGGGGCTGTGGGGAACATATTATACTGTGGGGGACCACTGTGGAGCATTATACTGGGGGAACCCCTCTGGGGAGTATATTATACTGTGTGGAGGTCATTATGGAGCATGTTATACTGTGTTAGGCCACTGTGGAGCATTATACTGGGGGGGCATTGTGGGGTACATATTATACTGTATGGAGCATATTATATTGTGTGGGGCTGCTGGGGAGCATATTGTACTGTCTGGGGCCACTAAGGGGTAGTATACTGTGTGGGCCACTGTGGAGTATTATACTGTGTGGAGCCTTACAAACCATGTGGGACCACAATGGGGGGGCTCAGGGGAGCATTTTATATTGTGTGGGGGTCACTGTGGAGCATTATATACCATGTGGGGAAACTGGAGGGCTCAGGAGAGCATTTTATACTGTGGAGCATTATATACCATGTGGAGCATTATACTGTGGGGGGGGGGGGGGGGGCTCACAATTCCTGCTGGCAGCCCTGTGTGCTATGTCTGCATCACAGCTCCCTCACTATAATCTTGCACATACATGTAGTGCCCCATGGCCATGTCATTCCCCATACTGTACTGTGCATGAGCTGGCCATGGAGTTATTGGGACCTGCACAGTACTATAGGGGCTGACTATACTGGGAACATACTCAGTAACACCAGATAGTCAGCACATATGTAAGACTTCAGTGAAGGAGCCGTGGTGTAGGCTATTAGCAGGAAGCTGTTGGGTGGGGCCCCAGAACAAGTTCCTTTGGTGGGCCTAAGGCCCTTCAGTCCGACACTGTATAACGGAGAACTCAGTATTATATATAAGGGTGGGTTACTATATATAATTGGAAAGCTTAAGTATGAGGGGGCTACTATAAGGGGGAACTATTATTTATAAGATGGGCTATTATTTATAAGGGGAGAACTATTATATATAAGACATCCATTATAAGGGGTGAGCTATTATTTATAAGAGGGGAACTATTTATAAGGGGGGTATAATTGTTAAGTGGGCTTATTTATAAAGGGGGCTATTAGTGATAATGGGGACTATTATTTATAAGGGTAACTATTATTTATGAGGGGGGCTATTAATAATAATAATAATAATAATAGTCCTTTAATAGACCCACAATGGGGAAATTCAGTGTGTTACAGCAGGAAAGATAAGATAAGATAAGCAGATACAAATACAAATACAAAATGTACAGGAATGTTCCAAGGTGAGAGGCATTACATTAATAGCAGACAGACAGATAGGAAGTAGCAGAGGGGGGGGGGGGGATATAACAGGCAGAGAGATATTTCAGTTCTCTGTATGTAATGATCTCCGCTTAGGTCGGTGTTGGTTGTACAGCCTAACCGCGGTGGGGAGGAAAGACTTCCGATAGCGCTCCTTCTCACACCTAGGGTGGAGCAGTCGGTCACTGACAGTACTGCCCAGCGCTATCACAGTCTCATGCATGGGATGGGACTTCTTCTTCTGCATGGAGCTCACCACGGACAGTATCCTTCTGTCACCCACCACCTGCACTGGGTCCAGCGGGCTCCCCAGGACAGAGCTGGTCCTTCTAATCAGCTTGTCAAGTTTATTTCTGTCCCTGGTTGATATACTGCTCCCCCAGCAGGCCACTCCAAAGAAGATGGCTGATGCCACTACCGAGTTGAAGAAAGTTCTAAGAAGTGCCCCCGGATTCCAAAGGCTCTCAGCTTCCTAAGCAGGTAGAGCCTGCTGTGGCCCTTCCTGTACAGGGCCTCCATATGATCTGCCAAGTCCAGCTTATTATTAAGGAGCAAACCCAGGTACTTATAGGTGTTCACAATCTCGATGCCCGTCCCCAGGATGTCCACTGGTTTAGGAGGGCTTCTGCCTTTGCGGAAGTCCACCACCATCTCCTTGGTCTTCCCCGCGTTAATCTTCAGGTGGTTCTGGTGGCACCAGTCCACAAAATCCCGGTTCAGTTCTCTGTACTCCCTGTCATCATCGTCTGTGATGAGGCCCACTATTGCAGAGTCGTCAGAATACTTCTGTAGGTAGCAGCTGGATGAGTTGCACCTAAAATCAGCAGTGTACAGTGTGAAGAGGAAAGGGGCGAGAACCGTACCCTGAGGTGCCCCCGTATTACAGATCACGGTACCTGACACACAGTCTTGGGCTCTCATGTATTGAGGTCGATTTGTGAGGTAGTCTAGGATCCAGTTGGAGAGGTGGTGGTCCACTCCAGCAAGGCCCAGCTTGTCCCTCAATAACCTGGGCTGTATGGTGTTAAAAGCACTGGAGAAGTCAAAGAACATTATTCTCACTGTGTTCCCTGGTTTCTCCAGGTGAGACAGAGCCTTGTGCAGAAGGTGGATGATGGCATCATCTACCCCAATGCCCGGCCGATAAGCAAACTGGAGAAGGTCCATAGCGGGGCTCACTAGAGGGCGGAGATGTGTGAGAACCAATCTCTCCAAGATCTTCATCAGGTGGGATGTCAGTGCTACAGGTCTGTAGTCGTTGAGGTCCATAGGGTGGGGTTTCTTTGGAACTGGTACCACACAAGAAGATTTCCATAATTCAGGGACTATTTCCTGCCTCAGGCTCATATTATACATATATGTAATTATACCACACAGCTGGTCCCCACAAGTCTTAATTAGCCTTGCACTGATGTCATCTGGCCCTGTGGCTTTCCTCGCCTTGATCTTTTTCATCTCCTTCCTCACCTGGGCCCGTGTGAAGGTCAGACTGTGGCCAGATAAAGACGGATTTCTGGATTTACTGGTCTGTTGGGAAGTGGCCGCATGGGGAGAAGTCATTGTGGTGGGGGAAGCTGAAGGACATACTGGGGTGGGAGGAGCTGGTGTGTGATCAAATCTGTTGAAGAATAGGTTTAGTTCATTAAGCCAGTTAACATCTGCCTCAATCTGGCAGACAGACTGTTTATGACCCGAAATTGACTTAAGCCCCTCCCAGACCCCCCTTATGTCTTTTCTTTTCATTTGCTTTTCCATTTTTTCCTTATAACTTTCTTTTCCTTGCCTGATTTGATGCCTCAGCTCCTTTTGTACTTCCCTCAACCCCTCCTTATCTCTTGTCCTGAATGCCATCTTTTTCTCCTTAAGTAGTGTTTTCATATCAGAGTTAATCCATGGTTTGTTATTGGAGAAGCACCTCACCACTTTTGTGGGTACTGTGTTGTCCACACAAAAATTAATGTAGTCCGTTATGCAGTGTGTGAGTCCTTCTATATCTTCCCCATAAGAATCCTGCAGAACTTCCCATGCGGTTGTGTCAAAACAATCCCTCAGAGCCTCATCACTCTCCTCGGACCATATCCTCACTGTGCGGGTGACAGCTGGTTCTCTACGTACAAGTGGCAAGGGAGCAGTATTATTTTTACAGGGTGACTGTTACAGATAAGGGGGAATATTACTGATACAGGGCACTATTTATCATTTATAAGGGCACTATTACTGATAAAGGTGTAATATTATTTATAAGCAGGGACTATTATTTATAAGGAGGCGCTATAATAACTGATGACTGGGTGCAAAAATCTAATAGGTGGTACAAAGGTTCTCATTTGAATTGTATGTGGTAAAATGGGGCTTGTTATTACTTTTTTGTTGGCAGAAAGGAGGTGTTATATAGGGGTTGTCACTGGAAGACGATGGTGTTTGGGGCCCCGCTTTTAATTTTTGCCCAGGGCCTCTTTGTCTAAAACCGGCCCTGTCTGTAGTAGGCAACTTTTTGTTAGCAGCCCTGGCTAATGGATGGGGTCTTGTATGGGATTTGTCCTAGTATATGGAAATTAACTCTTTCTATGATACTCTAAAACACATTGACAAACTCAGCCCTGCTACATATGCGTTAAGCAAAAACACTGATGTAAATTTTGGCAACCAACCAGATAACTTGTTGCTATGGGCAAGGCCACAGTACTTTTCCCAAATGATCCCTAGTATATTTTCTGAAAGTATACCAGTAAACTTCAGAGGGATTTAGATGCCGTAAATCTGTCCCCTCCACAAATTTATGTGTCCCGAAATCTCAGCGGAAAGCAATGCTGTTTCTATATGACCCATAAATTTCTAGAAAGTTCATAATTCTCTATCAAGTTCACCGCGACCAACTCAAGGCAGAGGGGAAAATAAACAATGCATTTTAATGTGGGACGTCTACTGATGAGATATAGCGCCGGGCACGACGTGTCGCACTTGGCGGCCTCTTTAGAGCCCTGTCGTGGTACTTAATGTTCTGGGCACCCACCTAGAAGCTTCTCTGAATGTCCTGATAGTTAATCACCAAGAAAAGGGCCAAAAGTCCCAAAAATATCTACAAATAGTATTGGAGGAAGTTAAAAGAACATTCCCGGAAAAATGGATACAATGGAGCAATCAAAATTTTCATGCCAATTCAGGCACAACAGTGGCGCATTTTATGGTGGATGGTCTTTTGCACCCAAAAAATTTACCATCTTCTTGATTTTTCTATCAAAAAAAGCTGGCGTATCTGATTTTTGGTGCAATTTTTTGGCGCAGAGTGTCTCATATTAAATCATGCCAATTTCTGTTAAGCCACACCTTCTAAGTCACACCCCCTCGAGGGACAAGTTGCAAAAAAGTGTCTAAAACGGTTGATAAAATTGGTGTATGGCATATGTGCCAGGTTTTTGGGGTAAGTTATACCTGGATTCTGACATATTTTCATTAGTAAATATGCCCCATTGTGTTATGCCTGGTGCAGGGCCTGAGGGGGCGGTGCGTGACTTCTATCTTTGATGTTCTTTGTCCTGTCCTGCAATAGGCAAAGCACATTGTAATGGTTTTATTTGGAATCCTTTAAGTAATCAGCTATATATTTTTTTAACTGGACTTATTTAGGTCATTTTCTTTTTTTATCCATAGATAGACAGAAAGATAGATAGATAGATAGATAGATAGATAGATAGATAGATAGATAGAGATATCTTATAGGCGGATTTAAATAGATAGATAGACATAATAGAAAGAGATCGATAGATGACAGATAGATAGATAGATAGATTGATTTGTATCCATAGATACAGACAGATAATTAGCTAGATGGTAGCGATAGATAGATAGATAGATAGATAGATAGATAGATAGATAGATAGATAGATAAATGAAAGATAGACAGACAGACATAATAGACAGAGATTGATAGATGATAGCTAGGTAGATATATCTTACAGGATTTAGATAGATAGATAGATAGATAGATAGATAGATAGATAGATAATAGCTAGAGATATAGAGATGAAAGCTAGATATATACAATAGATAGATAGATAGATAGATGATAGATATATAGATAGATTATTTTTATTCATAGATAGATAGAGACTGATGATTAGATAGATAGAAAGATAGATATATGAGAGAGAAATAGATAGACAGAAAGATAGATAGATAGATAGATAGATAGATAGATAGATAGATAGATAGATCTTACAGGTGGATATAGATTGAGGGATAGATAGATAGATTCTTTGTTTTTATAGATAGACAGAGACAGATGATTAGAGAATGGAATGGAAGAAAGAAAGAAAGAAAGAAAGAAAGAAAGAAAGAAAGAAAGAAAGAAAGAAAAATAGACAGCACTTTAAATGAATAAGTGAAGACAAGTGGGTGTTTTATTTACCCATAGCCGCAATGTCTCAGCTCACACTACCAGGGGCCACAGACTGTGAATGCAGATTTTCCGCTGAACACGTTATGTTACACTACTAAGATATTTGCATCTTAAAAACATTTTTAAAAACTAAACAATTTCCATGAGAGTTTTACTGCAGAAATTTCCGTGGCTAATCATCTCTTCCCTTCCTCTGTTTCTGGATCAAGCGCGTGAATTTCTGCCTCATTCAGATAACGGGGAAAGTCTCATAAATTTCTGCACCAAATGTTTCTACGTGTGAATATCCCCTTATAGATACTCAGTAAACTATTGATATAGTGTATGCAAATTTTACCAAATGTCTTCCAATACGCTGGATAATTTAGGTATCATTCTTCTCTCTCTCGTGGGTCAATTTATCTTCGCCGAGTGTCCGCGCCTCATCACATTTATTTATTTATTTTCCTTTTCAGTATCTAATTATGGCTTTTATGTAACGAGCTCGAGTTTTACATAAATGGAGACACTCAAGAAAGAGACACATTGAAAGTCCTAATTACGCCGTTTCAGCCGCTTTGTGCCCGCGTTTGTTCTTTCCAGTCCCTTAAACATCCTGGGTTTTTTTTTTAGATTGATGATACATTTTTGGAGAATGATCATCATAAGCTACAATTACAGAGAGACCGGTAACTTTTTTCTTTCCTATGAAATACAGACTATCACATGGACAATCATTTAATCGCAATAGACCTGACGGCATTATTAACCTCTCCGGCACAAGAAACTTAAAGGATCCTAAAATTAAAGGTTATGTTCATCATGGCCTCCATATTTAGAGTCCCAGTGCCTCTAAAATGAGAAGTAAAGGAACATTTCAATAGGGTGTTTTAATAAATTTTGCACAGTCTTGGTTCTACAGCTACTATGCAGGCCTATGTGTCTCCATGGCAACAGACTACAATTAATCTATGTGTAGTCAGATCCTGCAGTCGTACAGACATGTCCTCTCTTCTTGGATGGATGTGTCCGTCTATACAGTACACTATATATTACATGTTTTTGCTCAGTGCTGGACTGAGGTTCCTTGGGTCCACCAGATAAAATTATTTTAGGGGGTGAACCTCCAAAAACCTATAGGAAATAGACCATAGTACCCTTTTAAGTTTTGGTGTCTTTTGCTGACCATTATTGTGTTATAGCCTTGGCCCACTGGAGGATTCTCTGGTACTTAGGTGGGCCAGTCGGACATTGGGTTTGCTTGTATGTTACAATTGAATGGTTTTATGAAAAATTAGAGTACTTAACTAAACTCGAGATAAGATACAACTGGATACAACTGCGCCCCCTTCTGTCTGTACTTGGCTTCTTACTAATCTACCAACCATACGTTAACATAGTAGATGACTGGAGGAAATATGACTGCAGGTAATATGAGTGCAGGATCTGACTACACAGAATTTGTAGTCTGTTACCATGGAGACATAGGAGTTGTAGACAGAAAATGATAGAAGGTTTTAATTAAGTTGCTTTATATTTTATTTCTGTTGCATTGAAATATTGAAGGTGGACAAGGTCTTAATCTCTAGAAAAAGATCTATGGGCACAAATAATACAGTACACTAAAAGGCAGCCCCAAAGCCCAATTAAAGGGATATTCCATAGTCAGTAGTGTTTATGTCAATGAATGCATGAAAACTGGGCTTTGGCTTTTGATAGCTCCATGGATTAATGTTCTGCACCAAAAAGGGTTAAATATGGAAAATAGGTTTGCAGTTGAACCTGGGCAAGATAGGAGGGTCTACTGGATTTTGGAGAGGGTGCCCATTACGACCTAGGTGTACATGCTCTGCATTTATCCAGCATGGTGTAAAGATAGACAAAGGTCCTGGACTGAATGCTTTACTTATTGACTTATACATATGTAGCAGAGCTGAACGTGTCATTCGGCTCTATGGGACTGAATCATGAGTGTCCTCTTAGAACCGCAGATCTATAGCTACAGATAACACATCATGAGAGATCCATGAAATGACAAACTCAGCTCTGCTTCATCTATTTAAGCGCTATACATATGAAAATCCTATATTTAAGGCTGGGAATAGATGGAGCATTTCCAGGTTTTTCTATGAAAACGACGACATGCCAATACTCATGTTATAATTGCCACTATTAACCCATAATTATATGATATAATGAACTGTATTTAACTACATGTAAACATGACTATATTTAGGGCTCCGACTCTGACAATTCCCATAGCGCTGCATTAGGAAATCTTGGCATCATTGACTTGCATCACAGCTGCGGTTCCTTAAAATCTCTGGCATTTATGTTACTGCTCTTTCAAAAGCAAAGGATTGAAGATAAAGCACCGGGGGATCAAATGCAGCCCCGGGGCTACTCTATGTGCTAGACAACACGACTTTAACAAATACATAAAGTATAAAAGAGGGCTTTACAGATGTAGCAGAGCTCAATTTGTCTTTCACTGTTAACCTGTCATGTCCTGCATTGCACAGACAGTTCATTGAATGGACAGTGTGTAATGCTTAATTTATCCTGTGGTGGCGCTGTGGGGAAATGAAACACTTATTGTCAGGTTTCTCTATAGATAAATGTAGGGGGTCCCAGCAGGGGGACAGGGAGGTCAGAATAGTGCCAAGAGACTGTTTTAATTACTAGGAATTGTCCTCTTTAAATGGTGTCCATACTCAAGGGTATTGGGTACTATAGACTTGTATACACTAGGGACGCTCAGGAGCTCAAATCTATCTTCTATAAGTTCCTCCTCGTCCCTTCTATCATATGGCGTTACCATCTTATAAAGTGATAGCTTAACACTACGATATGCCATCACTTTGCGATCAGTGGGGTCTGACCTGTAGGTCCCCACTGATCCTAAAAATAAGGCTGTGTTCACACGGAGTTTTTTGGCAGCGGATTTTGACGTGGAGTCCGCCTCAATGTCCGTCTGAAAAAATACCTCCCATTCATTTCACTGGGAGTCAGTAGCGTTTTTTTTTTCCTCTAGTGGCTTTTTTCCGCTAGTGGAAAAAAAAAAGCGACATGACCTATCTTGCCGCGGATTCTGTCCCCGGTGTCCGCTGCTCGAGATGCGCTCCTGATTAGGCCCATTCATCGGGGCCTAATCAGGAGCGGGATGCTGCGATAGAATGCTGATGCACGGCATCAGCATCCCGTGGTGGCAGACCATGGCGAAAATTCCGGCGGCGGAAAATGAACACACCTTAATGGGGACACAGCATTGCTATAGAACTCTGTTACCCTCTAATTTATTTGCACAATAAAGTGTCTTCTAAGTATTCACTTGGGGCCGTGCTGCATCCCCTTCATTCCCACTATCGGTGGGGATATCACAGGGTGGACCACCACTGATCAGAAAGTGATCGCATATTCTAGTGATATGCTATGACTTTATAACATAGGAATATCCCTTTAGGCTGAGGCCCCGCGCTGCAGAAATACAGCTTTTTTTGTTGCAGATTTTGTTGCGGTTTTTCGAGCCAAAGTCAAGACTGGCTACAAAAGGAATGGACAATATATAGGAAGTTCTTATACTTCTCCCTTCTGCTCAGTCCACTCCTGGCTTTGGCTAAAAATAACAAAACAAAATCTTCAACAAAAAAAACAGCATTTCCACAACGTGGGGACTTAGCCAAAAAGTGGTTTTCCAGGTAAACAAGGGTGGGATAACATAAAAAAACATATGAGGCTCTCCTACCCCTTGTCCTATATTCTTTCGTTGGGTCTTGGAAGGCTGGGTAGGGTTGGAAGTGAAGTGGGTCAGGTAACCTCGGCAGCCAATCATTGGCCTCCGTGGTCACATGTTGGGTACTGGTGATGGATTAGTAGTGGTACCCAACATGTAAGGCCACCTGAGCTGTATCACTTCTGGACCAGCAATGCAATCACAGGGTGCAATGGAGGACCCAACCAGTGTAGGACTATGGTTCAACAGGCCCACTAGATTAAACGATTATGAAACGCCACCCTCCTGAACAAGCCCCTGAAAATAGACCACTGTACCCCTCAAATTTGTCATCTGCTGGAACTCTATTGTGTTAGAATTTTGGTCCAACAGAGGATCCTCTGATTCTCTGTTGGACCAGTCCAATGTTGGACCCAACGTTAGTGTGGAAGATTGGAAATAGATGAACATAGCCTCTTTTTTTGACCCAGGGGTTGCCCAGAAAACCCCTTAAATTATATTTCTGTCTGAAGGGCAACAGGGGATTCGGAGGACTACAGCAGGAAAAATACAACCTCATGTATGGTGCCCAATTTTGAACATGGATGTTTTTATGTTTAATCGAGTTTATTAAGGTTTTCGAATTAGGGAACAGAAAAAAGAAAGGGAGGGAACAATGCTGAGACAAAAACATCAAATTAAACATAGGGGGCCACATGAGCCGCCCAGAACATAGATGAGACACCAAAGTAAGTTAGAATAAAGGTCTGTTAAGGCCCACAACTAGAAAATCAGCGATGGGTGGTGTAGTATAACTAAACAAAAACTATATTATTAGGGAAGTGGTAGTCAGGAAGACAAATGTCAAACCATAAAAAGCCGCCACAATGCCACCCACCTGTCAGTATGAAAGACAAACATGAAGGGAAGGGAGGGACACAAGGAATACACGGATACTTGAGGACCTACAAAGACACAGACATGAAAGAACGGAAAGGGACACACAAGGGAGATAGGGAGGGAAAGAGAAAGTTGGCAGTAAAAAGCATCCAGACACCGTACCAACAGGGGAGCAGTGTCCCCAGTCAGACAAAGAGGGAGGAAAACTCCGGAGAGTCCTGAAACATCACCCACGGCCGCCAGAGGGACTCAAATTTAGAGAAGTTAGGCAAGTCCTCAGTCACCAGGGCCTCCATTCTCCTAATAAGGAGAAGCTCCTGAATCAGCTCGACCAGGGTAGGCACGGCAGTGCTGCGCCAGTGCCTGGGGATGACTGTTCTGGCGGCGGTGAGGAAATGTCGCAGGAGGTCCCCCCTTAACAGTAGAAACCCTTCCCGGTATAATGGAAAGGAGAGCAAGATGGGATGAGGGCGTAACAGATCTGCCGCTCACTTTTGCATATAGCGTGAAGACTGCCTCCCAGAAAGGCCTGATGATGGCGCAATCCCACCAGATATGATACAGAGTGCCTCTTTCGGAGCCACAGCGCCAACACCGATCCGAGACACGAGGGTAGATCCTAGACAGAAGATCGGGACAGCGGTACCAGCGGGTCAGAATTTTGTAGTTCTTTTCCTGCGCACCGCAGGGCATCGGGAGCTTATGCGTATACAGGAAGGACTTATCCCAGTCGGCAATGGAGAGGCTATTACCAAGGTCAGACTCCCAGGGGCCAGTATAAGAGGGGAGCCCAGGCGTGGAGTCCTGGAGGAGGATGCCATAGAGAAGAGAGAGGGCACGTGGGGTGGTGTCAGTATGAGAGAGGGCAGACTCCAGGTCGGTTAAAGAAGATGAGAGCATGGAGAGCAGGGAAAATTTATGAAAGAAGGCAGTAAGCTGGCCATATTCCAACCAAGACAATCGAAGGTTGGGGTGGGAGGCTTGTAGCTGTGACAGAGAGGGAAGAGAAGAACTATCTGTGACCTGATGTAAGCAAACGTCGTCCCCCGCTTGCCAGCAAAGGAATCTGTGAGCCGAGCAACCTGGGGGGGAACATGGGGTTTTGGAACAGAGGGCTGAGAGGGCCAGGGACCCTAGCAACGCGACCGCCCGTGCTTGTAGAGTCCCAAATCTTGAGGAAATGGGAAGATAGAATAGAATGTTCGGTAGGGCTAGGGTGAAAATGAGGCGGGATCCATGGCAGGGAGGGAAGATGAGCCGAAAGTAAATCGGCCTCTGTAGAGACCCACTGCTTGTCCACCCCGCGATAGCGCCAATCAAAAAGGCGAAACAGTACTGTCGCGCGGTAGTATAGCCTGGGGTCTGGCAGGCCCGCGCCACCGCGACACTTACGGCGCGTTAGTGTCCGAAAACGTAGCCTGCTCCGCGCCGCTCCCCACACGAACCTCCCAAACAGGGTTTGAACACGGGCAAAAAAGGGGCGTGGAATAGGGATGGGTAGGAACATGGATGTTTTTGACCCTGTCAAACAGGATAAACTTTGAAATGTAGACACATGCCGGAAAGTGGATGAAATTGTACGGCGTTTTAATAATGCGTCTGAAATTGTGACAAATTTTGCAAATTTCACAAATTTTGCACAATTTTGTCATTTCTTCCTTAGGTTTTCCCATATTTTAGTTCAAAAAGAAACGGAAAATGCTAAAGAAATTGTGCTAGTGATTTGATAAATTACCCCCAATATGTTTATAGAAAGCAAACAAATAGGTGTCATAGAATCAGCAGGCGCTAACTGCTCCATTGTAGAAACCATACTGTAAGCACATAGCCTTTACAATGCACCGAGCCGAATACTACATGACAGCCGATTTCACATTTGAATATGGAGTTTTCCTTTAAGTTCTTCCTGTACAGACCCAGCTGGGATCAGCAGGCAACAATCGGCAATCATTTAATCAGTCACATCTCAGCCTGTTTACATTAAAGCATCGGATCACAATACATGTTCTAGACTCACGGGGAGCGCAACAATCTCTGCCTGCTCATACAAGTAAACACATAGGCGGCCATTGAAATGAGAGGTTACAAGGCGACACACTAATGACCCACATCATGGGAACAACATAGAAGAGCAAATGAGCCTCATTGTTATGGAAACCATGAGTCAATCCATAGCGGGAGCCGATATTTCCCTTTTTCAATCCAACTGCATTTCGAAGGATTTTATTTCATCCGTAATCACAGCTGATATTGTAAGATTGATATAGTAAGATTTGCATGTTTTATGCCTGCTCGTTGGCGTATATCTTGTGAAGAACCAGCTCACTTATTTTTGGCTTCTTGGTTTTTTTCTGTTTTAACAAATTTTCACACAATTTTTGTCATATTTTTTTTTTTCCACAATTTTGCTATTTTAGAACGATGATATTTATGGCATATCCACAGATGGTAGATGCAGGTTCCATCTCCAGAATGGGGTCACCCAACTTCCTTTCCCTATTGGTGCCACCTCTCAAATCACTAGAGATGGTTGGGAGATCCCATTCTGGAGACAGATGTAGGTCTCAAGTAGAGATGATCGAACTGGATTCAGTACAGATTTTCCAAAAGTTTCCACCTCGATCCAAACCCGAAACTTTGGAAGTCTGTTACTCAAGAACCACTATTATATTCTGGGGTCTCTTTAGACGGGTGTGGAAACATAATAAACAGTTATCCTCACCTTCCCTCACCTCTCCTGGGCATCCTTATGGCATCAGATGTTCCCTTGGGGTCCTCTTCCAGCTCTTTGGGTGAAGTTCCATGCCCATGAATATGTTCGACCTAAAACAAATCTTTGGACCTAACCACCCAAACAAAGCAAATCTTTGGACCATCTCTAGTCCCAAGCATGCAATTTGCTGTCCATTCACTTCTATGGGAACTCCAAGAACACCTGAGCTCACCTCTCTATTGACTGTGGCTATAGCACTAGTTGGCAAGGGTGGTGACGGGATATAATACTGCCAAATACCTGACGTAAGTGTAGGATGTGCCATAAATGCCTGATAATTTCAGGTTCCACCTTTGCTACATCCACCTGTCTCTAGAATGGGGACCCCCAAACTTTCTAAAGTTCCGTCACTATGGCCATGACACTAGTTGGGAACAGGTACAGGTCCCAGGCATGCACTGCTATATCTGATTACTTCTATGGGAGCTTTCTATTCACCGCAGCTATGACATCAGTTAAAATGGGTAGTCAGGGACCCCCATCCTGGAGATAGGTTCTCCATTGGCTTACATTTAGCATTATCAAATATTGCATACACCATAAATGTCTGATCAATTCCGACCCCCATCTCTCAAGATTGGTTGTGTTGGGCTAAAGGGTCTCAGTCTCGTCTGGCTGTCTTGGTTATTTCCAGAACTTCCATTAAAGCGATTGGAGATATCTATTCTTGAGCTGCTACCTCTCCACTGACAATGGCCATGAGACAGGGGTCATGGGACCCATATTCTGGAGATATATTATTTAAAATGTACGAAAATCTATGGTCACATATTTTAGGCTGGCATTATGACCTCATAAAGGAGAATCCACCATTTAAGACCCTCATCTATGTATTGGAGCTACCAAGAGCATCTCTCTTTAAGGTTCATTTTGCATTGCAACTCTTACAGTTTTCAAAGCTTGACTTACAGGGAAGATGCCAGCAGTGATTTGTAAATATAAAAAAAAATCTTGGAAATCCATATTCTTAGAAAAAAAATCAATTCCATGATGTAGACAACAGACTTACTGTATGTCCTTATCATTCAGACATAGATCACACTGGCTAGAAGATAGTTATCCCTCCCAGAGTGTCAGTAATCTACTGTGCACAGGCTGCCGCCATCCTATATATATCCTGCAAAGTAACCACTGCATCCACTGCCATTCCTGGTCCTGTCCATTTTGGAAGCCTTCGCTTTATTTAGAAGGTGTATTCCTATCTCGTAAACGTGGATTTCTCAACTTCGTCTTCCAGGTGCTTGGAGAGTGCAGGTCTAAGGGAGACACGTAGGGAGAAAACTGTGCCAGACAGAGGTCGAGCCCTGTTCCCGAGGTGACATTTACTATATGGCTTGTATGGTGGGTTTTCCAAGACTACAGCTCATTGAGACCTGATGTTTTTGAAATGTCTTTGCTGGTGTTTTTCGAGCTCCAGCTTGTACAATGAGATCAGAGGCCCCTGTAATGGTTAAACCAATTACAACTGTTCAGTGAGACTTGCAAGTAAGGTTCATTAATCGGAGAACCAATGGACAAAATAAAGTGCTCTCCTATAATGTCCATGTCTGGTAACTCCAGTTTTATTGTCTACCAACATAATATGAGACAATATATAATTATTCCCCAGCAGTTGTACTCTGCTTAAAGCGAAATGGTCACAAAATGGATTTATATATATATATATATATATATATATATATACTTATGCAACCCATTTAATTGGGAATGCTACTCTAAGGTCACTCCTAATGCTGCACACAGGATATCCAGATTCCATGTAGAACTCAACCCCATGGTCCAATACTGAGAGCCTACATGTTGATCAATGCTGGTGACATTTCAGCAAATAGTTGATCGTTGATTGATTGATTGATTGAGGTTGACTTCAGCTGATTGTTTGCCCCACAGTGGCCACTAGAGGAGAAATTTAGTATTGCATGCAGTTCTATGTCTGTCAATGTAATACTTGGTATAGTTGGCCCCATCAATTTTACTTTGGCACATAAAGGTAGGGGAATCCTTTGCAGGGGACCCTCCTCTATGATATTTGATATCCATATTCTGTAACAGAGCACACAAAAATGAGAATGTAAAAATGAGACAACCCCTTTAAGGACAGATCACAAAATATATCTTTTGTGCCAAATAGAACTGCATCAGAATGAGTTTATCACTTTCTTAGTGTCTACTGTCAAAGCTCGTCCACCCCTGACCTTCTCGTAAATCCAGACCCAAACCTTTCAGGACATTTATTAAGAAAAAGTCAGAGTGGAGTGTTTTGCTCGGATTTGACCCCGGCGTCACAGCCCAGAGGCTTCAGTAAATAACCAAGTAGGTATTAAAAAAAAAGTCATTAAATTGAAGTTGCTTTGCAAAGGAAAATGCAGAGTCCTCCGTCTGGGAATCTGTCTCCCGGTCCTCGGTATCTGGCACAAAATTAATCTTGGTTTCTGCTCAAGGCTCCCTGGCTCATTTGTGTGTCCTGGTCTGTCACGTCTGTAAACTTTGTCACACTCGCTGACCCCATCTCCTCGGCTTGATTTCACCAACCGCAATGCTATTTCATTCATTTTTCATCCCAAAGTCAGAGAGTTTAACAATGGGCCCAGACTTTGTGTTTTTGCTTTTTTGGTTTGTTTAGCAAGGTCAAAAAATATATAAATTCTGTATTTGTTAGTGGTGCTGGCCAATGCACGGAGATGAAATATATATGCAACAACGGCCATTATGAATTTCAGTATCTTGAAAGGATTGTCCAGAATTTAGGGCAACTTAAGGGTGGATGGGGTGGGTGTAAAACAACAACATAAAAGACCCACTCACCTATCCCGACACTCTGTTGTCCAGTCCTGGTCGCCTTTTCCTCCTAGGCTGGGACTCGCTGCATCCGAAGCGGAGAGATTGGCATGACCGATGAGACCAATTAGTGTCCTCACTGGTTGCTTAAGAGGGACTGATGATGTCACATACATCCCTGGTTCCTTACTGGCATGGGAAAGAAAGAGGACCTGGACTGGTGAATGCAGTGCTGGAGATAGGTGTCCCTCAGTTTGTCCTAAATCCTGGACAACCCCTGTAGTAGTCAAAGCTCTTTCTTGTACAGCTCCAGATGGAAAAAAATCAAAAAAGAAAACACTTTGGGCAAAATTGCGCCACAGTTTTTTTCCTATGAGCAATTCAGGTAGCATAGCCATTACACCAAGGATCAGCAACCTTTGGCACTCCAGCTGCTGCAAAACTACAACTCCCAACATGCTCCATTCACTTCCATGGGAGTTCCAAGAACAGCAAAGCGAGTATGCATGCTGGGAGTTGTAGTTTTTCAACAGCTGGCGTGCCAAAGGTTACCTACCCGTGCACTACACCAAGGATCAGCAACCTTTGGCACTTCAGCAGTGGCAAAACTACAAATACCAGCATGTACAGTACACTAGCTGTTTTTTACACTCTCACAACGTGAATGGAGTATGCTGAGAGTTGTAATTTTCCAATAACTAGAGTGCAAAAGGTTTCTGATACGGTTTGCAACCGATTCCATACAGTAGCTGATCAGTGAGGGTGCCATACCTCTACCAATCTGATATTGATGACCAAAGGATAGGCCATTAATATTAAGTCTTGGAACACCCTAGGCTCACCACTCCCGAGATGAGTGGTGTAAAATGACCAGTTTAAAAAAAAAAACAAGATTTTGTGATACTCTGTTGGGAGTTGTTTACTCTATATGGCCATCTAGTGGTCATATTGTGGATTGCAACCTGTCCAGGCTTTTTCAAGCACTCTAAATGATTGCTGTGGTTTCAACAAACTTATGATCACGTAATATGTTAACCATCAAATTTGCAAATTCCCTTATTAAGTGAAAATTCAGCTTTTTGTCCCAAAAAACCCCCCAACCCTTTAGCCACTAGATGTCCTTCTTCCTCCAACTTGCTGAAATCCAAGAGAGATTACACAAAGTTGGCGGGACTCTTGCTACAGCTCTCTTGTTAGATAGAGTTCCAGCGCCCCATTCCCATAGCCCCTGAGATGGGGAAGGAGTATGGTATTGTCTCTGATCCTGAAAAAAATGGCCGTCCATGACTCCCCCTCCCAGTGTTTTTCTTCACGGAGATACAAATAGGAATTCCAGACTTCAGAAATGATGGGCCGGAAACAGAGGGTTAATTCTGATATTAAATTATTAATTATTATTACTATTAATAAAAATAAAATTATCTGGAAATAAAGTGAATCCGTGCGACGCGTTTCAAGGTTCAGCACCCCTTTTTCCTTCCCCCAGAGGTACAACTTGATGGCCCTGGTCCCCAATACCAACTCTACATTAGGGCTCCCACCTACCATGTGACATTTATAATAATGGCGTCTTCTAATATGACTTTGGTCTTCGGACCCCCTTGGGCCGAGTACAACGGTTCCCTCTGCCTGTTTTCTAGCTGTCTGTTCATGCTTTTAGCTTAGCACAGAGAATTGAGCGAGGTGGGTGGTGTGTCGGGAAAGCGATCGCCTATGAAAAAACTCTTAGCGCTGTATGAAGGTTTCTGCTTTTATTATAGATTCTGCTTGAGTGTGAATAAAGCTCAGCGCTCACCCTGCCAGTAATGTTATTTCTGCTACACACAAAACATGCACGGGTTTAGAGGAAAAAAAAAAATCAAGCAGGAAAGTGAAGAACAAGAGTTTATCTGCTGTAAAGTTCACTTGAACAAGGTAGGGTAAGCCTTCCCGCATGCCAGGCATAATCCACCCCGCTGTGCGCACCAGTAAAGTACCTGCCGCAGTCACAATGTATTTCAGAAAGAGAAATGCAGGCTACAGGACTCAATGTACAGTGTAACAGATCTCTGCCCCTTCACAGGCTTTCTTTTTTTGGCACAATAATTGATTTCTGATGTTTAACCCATATATACCAAATAGACAACTCCTGCCATAGTCCATATAGATATCAGAGAGGATTATCCCACACTCGGGACTAGCCCTACTAACCGTAGCAGGGAAACTTTACAACGGGTCATTCAATAACATTCAATCAATTGACATTGTCGCAACTTTGCATCAACAGCAAAATACACACAGTGATGTCACAGTACAGGAATAATACACATAGTGATGTCACAGTACAGAGATAATACACACAGTGATGTCACAGTACAGGATAATACACACAGTGATGTCACAGTACAGGAATAATACACATAGTAATGTCACAGTACAGAGATAATACACACAGTAATGTCACAGTACAGAGATAATACACACAGTGATGTCACAGTACAGGGATAATACACACAGTGATGTCACAGTACAGGATAATACACACAGTGATGTCACAGTACAGGAATAATACACATAGTGATGTCACAGTACAGAGATAATACACACAGTAATGTCACAGTACAGAGATAATACACACAGTGATGTCACAGTACAGGGATAATACACACAGTGATGTCACAGTACAGAGATAATACACACAGTGATGTCACAGTACAGAGATAATACACACAGTGATGTCACAGTACAGAGATAATACACCAGTGGCACAGACAGGGATAATACACACAGTGATGTCACAGTATAGGGATAATACACACAGTGATGTCACAGTACAGGGATAATACATACAGTGATGTCACAGTACAGGGATAATACACACAGTGATGTCACAGTATAGAGATAATACACACAGTGATGTCACAGTACAGAGATAATACACACAGTGATGTCACAGTACAGAGATAATACACACAGTGATGTCACAGTACAGGGATAATACACACAGTGATGTCACAGTACAGGGATAATACACACACAGTGATGTCACAGTACAGGGATAATACACACAGTGATGTCACAGTACAGGGATAATATACACAGTGATGTCACAGTACAGGGATAATACATACAGTGATGTCACAGTACAGGGATAATACACACAGTGATGTCACAGTACAGGGATAATACACACAGTGAGTCACAGTACAGGGTCCCAGAGATGCACAGTACAGGGATAATACACACACAGTGATGTCACAGTACAGGGATAATACACACAGTGATGTCACAGTACAGGGATAATATACACAGTGATGTCACAGTACAGGGATAATACATACAGTGATGTCACAGTACAGGGATAATACACACAGTGATGTCACAGTACCAACACTTGCCCCATGCTGCAGAAATGCAGCTTTTTTTGTTGCAGATTTTGCTGCATTTTTTTGAGCCAAGAATGGCTACAAAAGGAATGGGAAATATCTAGGAAGTTCTTATATCTTCTCCCTTTTGCTCAATCCACTCCTGACTTTGGCTCAAAAAAACACAGCAAAATCTGCAACAAATAAAGCTGTGTTTCTGCAACGTGGGGCCTCAGCCTTAAGGAGCATTTGCTTTTCATTATACATTGTAATGCACATATCTCCTTCACCCTAATATTATATCCTTGGCATCAAACATCATTGCACATGACGAATATACACTAGTACCAATGGAAATGAGGGGCAAATACTTTTTCATATCACTGTAGCTCTCTAAAAACAAGCAGGAGACATGTGGATAATATTCACACACTGTATTTTCTTTTAATATTTCGGGAGGCAATTTTAGAAAGCTGTAGGAGCTGCAAAACACAGTCTAAATCTGGCCTGTCCCCATAACAACAGGCTGTGACTAAAATGTGTGGAAGCGAACCACAAAATTTTTGTCAAATATATTTTTCACCATAACTTAACATGTGGGAGATCTAGTTTTGTCCTTAACCATTTAAGAGCTGCATCTTGTGTTTCATAACTTTCTGGGATAAGTAAAGTGGAAATGGAAAATGGGGCACTGGCAAACAAATCTATTAGGACCCCTTACTCGCCAAATTTTACATAGTTGTTCTCAAAACATAAAAAGACTCAGATACCTGAGAACTTTTTCTCTAACTGATTCTACCTGAATACTAGAGATGAGCAAAATGCTTCGTAAAGCGTAGACCCATATAGACCCGTAGACCCTGGAGTATAATAATTGTAGACTCAGGGGAAGTGGTTCTCTTCCATTGTCTTCTGGCCTCCTGGATAATGTGAGAGTCCCTTGAGGATCCAATCACTGGCCTCAGTGGTCCCCCAGGGCCCATGACATCACCCAGAAGACTGGTAGACAATGGAAGAGGACCGTGATGGAGCCCCAGACTCTGAAAGTAGCAGGGTCATAGAGGGTGAAGAGGTAGCGGTCACTACTGTGCCCTGGTCTCTGAGGGAGCCCCAAAGGCCCCTTTGCCCCATAAACATATGCTACAATTCTAATGGACACAAGGCAGGTAGGGGCCCCTTTACAGATTTTTAATTGGGACCCAGGAGCTTCAAGTTACGCCTCTGTATCCCAGGAGACGGGAAGGTGAGTATCTGTGTTTATTATGTCCCATGGGCCTCTGATTATTATACTCTTGGGTCTAAAGAAGCCGTAGAGTCTAATAAAAGTACTTTTGGTTTGGACTGGTACAAAATTGATGGGCAAATCTTGTGACCCATTTTTTCAGATCCTTCATAGACTTCAGTCTGTTTAGGGATCCATGAAAACGGGCAAAAATAGGACAAGGTATTTTTTTGGACCATTAGAATGACCATCAAAGTATTGGACATGTGAACAGACACAGTGAAATCAATGTGTTCTAAAAACGTCACCACCATTTTTGACCTTAGTGTGAATATGGTCAAAGTCGAATGTACTTAACATTTACATTAGTAAAATAGTCCTGCCCCTGAGCTGCCCTGAATCCATTCTGGACTGTCACAACTTGGATTGGAACAGCCACTTTTAAGTTTGCATCTAAACCTTGACTCTTTTCAACTGGGGTATACCCAAATTTTTCAAGACCATTTTCAAAAATTTGTGGACCGTTGGCAACTGTGGTCTCTGTGACTGATGAATATAGCCGAGAGCCATACAGGGTTATCTCTATTAATGCAGCAGAGATTAAATATATACGACAATGTTCACTTCTACAACGGGGGGGGGGGGACACAGGACCCCTGTTCTTGTGATCAGTGGAACCCCCAATGGACAAACATTTACTATCTATCCTTCCGATAGGTTATAAGTTGTGATTGTGATAAAAATCCCTTTCTTGTTTTTTCTTCCACCTCCAGGGCAGGTAGTGGTTTCTAAAAAGGAAATCTCCATAAATATAATGCAAAAGAGATGCGGCATGTAGATTTCTAAATGTAACAAAATATAGCAGCAAAAATGACCAAAAAAATCTAATAAAAAATATACTGTACTATATGAGCCCAACCTAAGGGTCATGAATCAGCAAAGGGCTGGTATTGATTCGTTCCCCATTCTGTCATTCCATTCAAATGTGGTTAATTGAAATTGATTGTGTGTTTGTGTGACTTATTACAGGAGAAATTAGACTGTAAGCTCCAGTGACAATCGACATAACAATGACTAAACAGCGTTTTATCAATATGTTATTAATTTTGCCATTTTTTAATACATTGCATATATACTCTTACGATTGATAGCTGCGACTTTAATGGGTGGTATGTATACTTTTGCAACAAATGTATCTACAATGAGAAAAATGAAACAACTTCACAATTAAAAATGTGAATCCATGGTTACAGACTACAAACAAACTCCGTGTAGTCATGTTATTTTACGTAATCAGTCCTGAGCAAAATCCCTTGACTCCAGGATCAGACTACAGAGAGGTTGTTTGTAGTCTGTAACCATGGACACACCTAGATCTACACACAATGGTAACTATTTTTATCCTATTTTTTTTTTTTTTGTTATTACTTTGATTCACAGCAAAAGTCTTCATATTCTAAAAATGGGATATCAGTAAAAATATTTTGTTAAATCTTGTGGCTCCAAATCATGCCCTAGCCTTAGACGTCACTATGAACCTTAGAGTAAGTACCTTCCCTATCTGCCTGCCCTTTGTAGACAGTTTTTGTGGTTGTGAGAGGGTCCTGGTAGTCTAAGGCAGTACTGGGGTCAGTGATAAGAGTTAGCGGTGATGATAGCATAAAGTGAGTACTGTGCCAATATTAGACCAAAAACACAGCTATCATCCTGCGAATAACATGCATTACTGATCATTCAGTGCAGTGGATGGAAAACACATATTGTAATATGGTTCTATATTACCCCCCCCCCCCAGAAGTCAATGGAGTCTAAAAAGAAGGATCTGATGCAACTTTTTTGACTTCTATACGGGTAAATGTAAAATATGGCCCAATAAATTGAAATATATTGAAACATATTGAAATATGGCCCAATAAATTTGACTGAATATATTGATTCTTATTAGTTGATGAATCTGATGTACAAACCTGCGTTTCAGGTCTCAGTGCAGATCTCCAAATTACGTCATCCCCCCACCTGGCCCCAAAACATACTGCTTGATAATTGGCTTCCAGGTTAATTTGGCTTGAGAGTCTCTGATAGGGGAATCAGGTTTGTGAACTCTGCCGGGTCCCCGACAGATGTGAATGAATAAACATTTTCTGTACCGCATTGCATAATACATCAAATCTTCACACATATTATATTATATGTATACAAGTACAATAATACTACTGTAGTACTAGAGGAGATAGTAAAGCAAGTGCTAGCCCTGTGTCTGCAGCCAGGACGTTCACTCCTGTTACCATCACTTACACAAATACTACTCATATTGCTGACATTATTACTATTACGGCTACTGATACTATTGCTGATAATACAAACACTATTACTTATATTGCTATATGTATGCTGTGGCTATTGTACTATAACTAGTACTAGAATTATTATTGCTGCTTTACTGTGTCTAATGTACTATAACTAGTACTAGTATTATTATTGCTATGACTACTACTGAAACTACTACTATTAGTGCTGCTTCTACTACCGGTACTACTACTGCAGATGTTACTACTACTACTATTGCTATCACTGAATTAGATTATATTAATGCTACAACTACTACTACTACAGCTGGTGGTGCTACTATTCTTGATGTTAATACTAATACTATTACTCCTACTTCTCCTACTATTACTAATATTATTGTGGTTACTGCCCCTATTGCTCTTACTACTACAACTACTAGTGATGCTAATACTAGTATTGCTGCCACTGCTAATACTGATTCACTACCACCATTGCTGATACCACTACTACTGCTACTACTGCTGCTACCTCTACAACTTTTTCTATTGCTACTGCTACTACTATTGTTGCTGCTACTACAACTTTTACTACTATGCTACTTCTACTACTACAACTATTGTTGCTACTGCTATTACTACTATTACTACTAGATCTAGCATTACTTTTGCTGCTGCTACTATTACTACTATTGATGCTACTTCTATTGCTTCTGCTGATGCCACTACCACTATTACTGATCCACTACTAGCATTGCTACTACTGGTACAACTTTTTCTGAGGCTACTGCTACTACTATTGTTTCTGCTACTACAACTTATTCTACTATACTACTGCTATTACTACAACTATTGTTGATACTGCTATTACTGCAACTGTTGATGTAACTGCTACATATAGCAATACTATTGCTGCTGCTACTGCTGATTACCATTACTATTGCTATTAGTATTTCTGATACAACTACTACTTCCGTAGCTGCTTCTACTGATGCTACTACTATTTCATATGCTGCTGCTACTGCTACCAGTGCTACTACTATTGCTTCTGCTGATACTACTATTGATGCTACTACTATTTCTTCCACTGCTACTACTATTGCTTCTGCTGATACTACTGCTGATGCCACTACTATACTGCTGCTGCTGCTACTATTTCTTCTGCTACTACTACTGATGCTACTACTATTGCTTCTGCTGTACTACTGCTGATGCCACTACTATACTGCTCCTCTGCTGCTGCTGCTGCTACTATTTCTTCTGCTACTACTACTGATGCTACTACTATTGCTTCTGCTGATACTACTACTGATGCTACTACTATTGCTTCTGGTACTATTACTACTACTGCTGCTTCTATTTGTTCTGCTGCTACTACTACTATTACTACTGCTGCAATCTACTGCTAATATTGCTTCTACTTCTGCTGCTACTACTGATACTACTACTATTTCTTCTGCTGATACTACTACTACTACTACTACTAATGCTCTGCTACTGCTTATGTTGTCTACTACTACTACTATTGTGCTACTGCTAATTTTCATCTGTACTACCACTACTACTGATGCTGCTACTATTTCTTTGCTGATGCTACTACTACTACTACTACTACTAATGCTCTGCTACTGCTTATGTTGATACTACTACTACTACTATTGATGCTACTGCTAATTTTCATACTGATACTACCACTACTACTGATGCTGCTACTATTTCTTATGCTGATGCTACTACTATTCTACTACTACTACTACTGCTGCTGTTACTTCTGATGCTACTACTATTGTTTATGCTGATACTACTACTATTGATCCTACTACTATTGCTTATACTGATACTACTATTACTTTTGATGCTAGCACTATTACTACTACTACTGGTAATGATGATGCTACTACTATTGATTATGCTGATACTACTACTACCACTACTATTATAACACACTACTACTACTACTACTACTATTATTACTATTACTACTACTACTACTACTATTATTATTATTAGCTGCTACTACTGATGGTACTGCTAATATTGCTGATGCTACTACAACAACTTTTGCTGCTACTACTACTTATGCAGTTGCTACTACTCCTGATGCTACCACAAGTGCTGCTGCTGTTGCTACATTTACTAACAATACTGCCACTAATACTACTAATACAACTACTATTCCTGCTGCTACTGCTAATAATACTCATACTACTATGCTGTAGTTACTACTAATACAACTACTATTCCTGCTGCTACTGCTAATAATACTCATACTACTATGCTGTAGTTACTACTAATACAACTACTATTGCTGGTGCTACTGATAATATTACTCATACTGCTATGTTGTAGTTACTATTACATTTAATGCTACTATTGCTGCGACTACTTCTGCTGCTAATACAACTCATACTACTAACCTGCAGCTACTATTACTACTTCTACTATTGCTGCTGTAGTTATTGCTGCTATAACTAGTGCTTTACTATTACTATTTGTGCTTTCACTGTCGCGGCTACTACTATTATTGCTGCTGCGGCTACTTCTATTGCTGTTTCCATTGCTGCTATTGCTATTGCTAGGATAATGGGGCCCCTTGTTTTGTACGGGGGGGGGGGGGGTATAAAAGTTTATTTACATATGTACAATTTGCTGCAGAAATTTCTCAAACTGTCTACAGCAAATCTACTACATGTGAACTGACGCTAACAGTGAGGGTTGGTGTGGCACTAGGATGGCCCACTACATTGTGGCTAGTTGGAATCTAAAGACAATTGTATCTCCTATTGACTCCTATATGTATCATCCTTCAAAATGGATATTCATCGCTTATACAGTTCTATAGGTGAAGCCAGACTTTCCGATCTACATGTAAAGCGAGGGCATTGCGATAATAGGTCTGAAGAATGTGAACTCTAGAACTATTCCAAAACAATTCCCTTCCCCTCCATTAGAGCGATACCATTAGGCACCTGAACGGAGGGACATTTTAGTGTGATTGCTTTTGGAATGGATAGATTACTTCATCCTACAACAAAGAGCTGAGAAGTAACTGCTGTATTATAGCTTGGATCTCAGCCAGCAATGCTTAAACTTCCCGTCCTTGGTTACCATGGAAACTTCGAAAGGTAGTGTTGGGAAAACTGGATATTTTTTTCCAGGATATAGCTTACGTGCTACTTAATTTATAAGTAAGACTACTCATATAGATTGACACCTTGATGTAAGAAATACTAGATTTACTTAGATTTACTAAGCAAAATGCACTAGAATTATGGCTCAGCTTGTAGAAGAATCGGGCGTACATTCCTTGCTCCAGATTTATTATCTTTATGTGTTTTACACATTATATAAATGCAGCATTTTTGGCTTTTGCAGAAACATGACATTAAAAAATGCAGAATTTTAGTGTTCCAACAAAGTGAATCAGATTTCTCGCAATACAGAAAAAACACTCCGTAAAATGTAGTTTTTTTTGAGCTGTGATTCGGTATGAGTGGCCTCAGCCTTACACACATTTACACTTCACTATCGACAAATTTGGACAAGTGTCTAGAGGAAAGGATTTGACTTAAAACGGGTCAAATTGAGCCAAAATTGCGCCAAAATTTTAGCATAATAATATTGGACTAAAGTAAGGCTTGTATCTTCACAAAGAGTCCAATCACATCCAAAAAGTAAGGCTTGGTTCACATTTGTGCTGCTCTCTCCATCGTTCGAGTCCCCCACTTCACTATCGACAAATTTTGACAAGTGTCTAGAGAAAAGGATTTGACTTAAAAAGTGTCAAATTAGGCCAAAATTGCACCAAAATTTTAGGAAAAAATATTGGACTAAAGTAAAGCTTGGTTTGCATCTGCGCCGCTCTTTCCGCCATTCGTATTCATTGGGGGACCCGATTAAGGGAGAGGCAGAAGACTACTGTTTTAGTGGTTACATACAGGCACCGGTGGACCCCATTGACTATAATGGGGTCCGTCGGGTGTCCGCCATTTCAAAACTGAAACCCACAGAGAAAAAAGTCCCCCGTGTAGGACTTTTCTCTCCGTCGATTGTCAGTGGTTTCTGCAGTGGAGTCCCCACGGAGAAAGTCATCAAATTTATCATGCAGTGCATGCTGTAGTGACAATTTTGGTGCATCTTCCACCTCCATGATCTAGTTTTAAGCTACCAAAAATTAAGACAGTAAAGATACCGAAACACCCCTTTAATAATGCATTTTTCCTAATGTCTCCACCAGGTTCCAGCTGTACTTGGGAGGTGGTGGCACTTTTGTTCATACCAGGTCTACCTAAACCTTGACTGATCATACGTACCTATCTGCTTAGCAAAGGTCCCACACATAAGAGAAAAGTCATTCAATAGTCAGGCAGGACTAGTCAACTCTGTGTGTATGGGGGCCTACTCAGTCTCCTCCAACAGAAGATATCGGGGAAAGAAGGAATGGGCATATAGAATTTCAGTACCTGATCCTTTTCTCAGACCTACCACAGGTTTCTGAAAGTGGCTTACTCCCCTCCCCGCTCTGACTACACATACATACACAAGATAGTTGTCAGCCAAATAAGTCTTTGTCAAACAAGTATCGAGTATGTACTGTACGGGAATATTAAGGGGGTGGTTTGTGGATGGTTGGACCAAATTATGTTCAGAGGTGCTGGTGGTTCCTCTTAGTGGTTACCAAAATGGAACCCTTGTTATTTTTCTATAAGTCTCTCAATGTGTATCATCTCCTTTTAGAATTTTTATAAGAAGGTTACCATGGAGACAGGCTTTGCAGTCTTCCTGTGTTCCATGCAATGGCTCAGTTGACTATACGATAGTATTAAAAAGCTCCACTCTGTACTTACAATAGGACATAGAATGGGTGGTGAAATTTTTGGATCCAAACAATCTATGCAGTTCAGCACTTGACTTTTCGGAAATTGTTGTATCATAATGTGTAGTGTAGATTCTGATGTTAGCGGAGGTGGTAAGTTAAAAGGAAAAGATTAGAAGTCTCCCATTTTTGGAATCCCGTTCTGGTTTTGGCCAAGGAAAATTCATGCACGAAATTGCACCAAATGTGTGTGTGAATAAGGCCTCAAGATTGATGGGAATATTATATAGGACTTGTGCATTTAGGGGCTACACTTATGCATGCTGTGCTATTGTGTATCTTAGGAGCACACACATGACATAATATGTTTGGGGCAACTGTTGACATGTTGGCTACATATCTGTTCCTTGCGTCATCTGTTTGATGGTGTACAGAAATCCCAATATTTTCCATTGGCAAAAATTTGCGCAATTACTGAATACATTTACCCACATCCATTTGTCACTTTAATGATCTTCCTGGGATGAAAAATAAAGAATAATAAAAAATAAATAATAATAATAATAATAATAAAGAAAAAATACTCAAAGCAGGGAATCTAGTAAAAAAAAACAAAAAAAAAACCTTAAGTGTTCCTATTTGGCTTTGTTGATTTGTCCTGTAGTGATGACATGTTGTACATGCGCAGCTGACCATTGCTAATCACCAAAGTTTCAGTATCTGAAAATGGGGGTCCAACACCCAGACCCCACATCGGCTTCCTCCAGGTGCTGAAAGCTACTGCTATGGATGGAACGGGTAAAAAAAATGGGGTATGGTATCTGTAAAAAAAAAAAAAAAAAAAAAAATGCTGTTGGGGCTGGAAAATCCCTTTAGGCTAATGCCCCATGTAGTGGGCTGCAGCAAAAAAGCGCTGTGAGAAAAACCACGGCAGCGACGCATTGCGGTTTTTCCCGCAACACTTTTTGCAGAAAGTCTGCAGAGGTCTTCTCTGTGGACTTTCTGCTTCCATTATACCTATAGGGAAACTGCCGGTGTTTCCATAGGTATAACTGACATGCTGCAATTTCCAAAACCGCAACGGTTTGGGAAATCGCATCATTTCCACTGCACGTATTTTTCTGCAATGTGTTCCCATCCACTTTGCAGTGACTGTAAAATGCAGAGGTTTTTGTGGGTCCCCGGCCTTAAGGAGACTTAACACATGACTAAGGATATCAGCCAACTAGAGACTCCAATTTGGATGATATCCCTAATTGGGGCCCCGGTCTTAAGAGTGCTGGAGAATTATTCTGGTAGATTTGTTTAATATTTTAGTAGATTTCCTAACATTAGTATTTTTATTTTAAAGTCCTGAAGTTCCTTTGAGGAGTAGGTGTACAATGTATCTAAAATACATAAGATAGCATGGTTGGAGGGTATGGAGTGGCAATTTTTGAGATTTGTATGATACATATTTCAATATTTCAACCTTTAAGAAATTTTGGGTTGCGTAAGTTCTGACCTCCTGTACTTGTTTCTCATAGACATACATGTGACCCTTTCTTCCTCTTGCACCATTATGTTCAGGGTTCGCCCAAGATGGATCAAAAAACCCTTATTATGGGTTAAGTAGATAGCAATCTAGTTTCCATTTGTAACCTTTAGGCTAGGGCTACACTGCGACTTCGGTCGTGACCACCCTCATGTGACCAAAGATTGCCATTAATGTCAGTGAAGGGAGTTGCATTGTGACCCCTAGTGTTCCGAGACCTTGACTTCAAGTCAGACATCATTCTATTTTTTTTAACTTGTGGCATACTAGGGATCACAAAGCGATTCCATCAACTATATGTAAATTTAACTTGGATTTATAAATTTTTTCATATTTGTGATGGTTTTGCTATTTACTTAATATTTCTATAACATTTGTGAATAATTGATATCTTTTCTCTCCTGCCTTCAGGCTACTTTGAGGAACTCCCACATGTCTTAATGAAACCAAACACTGTCCCTAGATGCAATTGATTTTCCTAACATAATAAATTGTGCTCACGCGTTTTTGTCAATACCTAGTTAAAATAATCTATACTGGTAAATAGAGTGTGTTCCCTTTAAGAATTTTTCCCCTGATTTACACAGCTTTGTATCAGCTGGACGAGCTTGTGGGTAATTTTAAGAAATTACTCTTTAATCAATGGTTTATAGAAAAGTGTGAGTGTGGCTTTAATTTTAATTAGAAGCCTTAATGATGTACTCCAGAACGCGCCCGGGGGAGAAGTTTCCAAAAACTAATACCTTAAAAGTTACACCATGAGAAATAGCAAGATATTGTGCCATTATTCATTTCTAGCCTTCCTTAGATGAGTTGTCAGGGGGAGAGGGGAGGGTGAGTGGGTAAAAATGTTACCCAGTCATTCCTTGTGCCAAAAGGGACCAGGAAGTATTTTCAGAAGGGTAATATGGGAATTGGATACATTTGTTCCTTAAAATACAAAAACAGTAGTAATCTGTTATTTTTGGTTTCCTATGTGTAATTTAACATTTTGTTGAATGACAACACATCATTCAATGTGATATGTGAAACTGGATGTCTCAAAGGGGGCAGATACTTTACAGAGCACTACACCAAATGAAAACAGGACTCATTTTAGAAATGGTAATACAGTAACAAGTAACCCCCAATTTTAGAATTTGCACATACTGTGATACTAGTAGCAAGACAAATTGCCACATACAACTCACATAATACTTCCATCTAGTTCCAAAATAATATGGAACATCAAAACAACACTTCAACCAACTCTGGGATCCACGTCTATCTCCATAATGTGAGTCCATTATGTGCTGTGAATACTAATCAAGTGGCTCAAGGCTCCCAGAGAGCATTTTACTGTGTGGAAGGCCATTGGAGAGCATTATACTGTGTGTGGGCCACTGCTTAGCATTATACTATGTGTATTCACTATGGGAACACTATACTGGCTGAAGAAGACTTTACATTATGCTGTGTAGAGGGTCACTGGGGAGCATTATACGGCGTGTAAGGTCACTGGGGGGCATTATACTATGTGGGAAGCCACTGTGGAGCATTATACTGCATGCAAGGCCATTGGGGAGCATTATACTGTGTGGGAGGCCACTGGGAAGCATTATACTGTGTGGGAGGCCACTGGGCAGCAATATACTGTGTGGAGCCAGTATGGAGGCGCTATACTGTCTGGAGAGGACACTGGACAGCATTATACTGTGTGGGGGGGGGCCACTGGGGAGCATTATACTGTGTGGGAGGCCACTGGGAAGCATTATACTGTGTGGGAGGCCACTGGGAAGCATTATACTGTGTGAGAGGCCATTGGGCAGCAATATACTGTGTGGAGCCACTATGGAGACGCTATTCTGTCTTTAGAGGACACTGGACAGCATTATACTGTGTGGGAGGCCACTGGGGAGCATTATACTGTGTGAGAGGCCATTGGGCAGCAATATACTGTGTGGAGCCACTATGGAGACGCTATTCTGTCTGGAGAGGACACTGGACAGAATTATACTGTGTGGGAGGCCACTGGGGAGCATTATACTGTGTGAGAGGCCATTGGGCAGAAACATACTGTGTAGAGCCACTATGGAGGCGCTATACTGTCTGGAGAGGACACTGGACAGCATTATACTGTGTGTGGGGGCCAGTGGGGAGCATTAACTGTGTGGGGGGCCACTGGGGAGCATTATACTGTGTGGGAGGCCACTGGGGAGCATTATAATATATGAGAGGACATTGGGCAGCAATATTCTTTATGGAGCCACTATGGAGATTCTATTCTGTCTGGTGAGGACACTGGACAGCATTATACTGTGTGGGGGGCCACTGGGGAGCATTATACAGTATGAAAGTCACAGAACAGAAAAATGTACTATATAAAGGGGGGCAAATATTGCCTCCATGGGGCCCTCAGAATTCCTGTTTGCAGCTCTGTTCATGGTCACCACTGCATTCACAGTGGGCATCTCACCAGGTAGTACAGGGGTCGGGGAACCTCTGTCATGGAAATAGGTGCAGGTCCCAGAGATGGGCATCTAGTGGACATTTATAGCTTGTCCTTGACGTATGCCATGCATATCTAAGATGGGAATACCCCTTAAAATATTATAAGGTGTTTTTAGGTCATTCCTGGGTTTCTTCTTCTTGTGAGCCCCCTGGAAAAGGACTGTCCTGGGCAGATGCCGAGTTTGCCAACCACTAAAACCAGCCAAGCTCTGAACCTTTTAGCTCAAGTGAACATCATTAATTATAAAAGCTTTACATGGTGCCGCCGTTCTCATCTACGGGCCTGGTCTAAATAATACATTTTCTTTTTGTTACAAGCCTTTTTCCTGTGAAAATGAAACGACATTTTGCTTAATGTTGAACAACCTTTGCTGATACACATTTTGTTATACTGCACGCATGCATTATGCATTTTAGCTCTCTGGGTTATGAATGTGCTTTGAGCTGGTATAAGACTTCGCTTATGTCTGATTCATAGGAAATTTCATTAATCTCTACAGAAAAGGGACCTTGCAGTGAGCTGCAGATTGGAAATGAACCCAGGGCTGTGGGTTAGAATGAGGCGCAGATGAATCAGCAGTAAAAGATTCTCGAAGCCCATTTTATATGGTGTAAGCAGAAGGAATGCCTTAGAAATCAACAAGAATCTCTCGCCGGTAACAGGTCTCAGCGCTTAACAGACCATTTCCAAGTTCTATTAACATCATGTAGTCTGAGTGCTATGTAATGTAGTTGATGTGCGTATTGACCCCTTGTATAATGTGATGCACTGAGTTCGGGATATTACCGTGGAGTCATGTGCTGCCCTGATAGCATGTGTTTAGAATGTATCTCCGCTTAGGAACATATTTGTATGACCGCGTTGTTACAAAACAGAATTCTATCTGTTCTGTTCTCTTATCCCAACACTTTCAGTATGCAGCCACCTCAGGGATCAGCTGATCCTCTGGTTCTAGGTCCTTGTATGAACATAACCATAGTTAAATTTGTAGACAATTGGAAATTAAACATTTTTGCAAATATAATTAGGTAAAAATTTTGCAAATTTTCTCTAACCATCTTAGTGGAGACATCTGTTGTCTTGATTGGTTGCCAGTGGATAGGACCATGGATGCAGGAACTTTCTATGGTCAGAAACCCAGACATGGTGTCCTTATTGTGGTCACGTTATCAGCCAGGAACACTACATGCTCGAGAAGATAACCCAACCACAATACCTTGGCTTGGTCTAGAAAGTTCCTATATTCATGGTCTACGAATTGTCGATATATTTAAATATGGTCATGGAAAGACTTTTTTAAAGCTGAGGCCCTATGTTGCTTTTTTTTGTTGAAGATGTTGCTGCAATTTTTTGAGCCAAAGCCATAGAGTGGATTAAGCAGAAGGGAGAAGTATAAGAACTTCCCATATATTTCACATTCCTATTGTAGCCATTCTTGGCTTTGGCTCAAAAAACAGGAGCAAATTCTGCAACAAAAAAAGCTCAGTTTCCGCAACATGGGGCCTCAGGGTAAAGCAGCTTTGTCAAAAACAACTGTTAAAGGGATATGTCACCAATTCACTTTCTTCTAATCTGTTTTTATTTTGTAATTGTAAATTTTTTTTAAATTCTGTTTTCAGTACACGATTATGGGGGCAGCCATCTTGCCTGATCTTTCAACAACATTTAGTGAGATGCTTTACATCAGTCTCTTGGCCATAAGCAGCAATAGTCTTGAGCTGACTCATTGAGGTCTATTTTAGAGACTTCTAGACATGTTCTGTGCAGGGAGTAGGAGTAGAAGCTGTGACATCATCTATTGTCAGTAGTGATAGTGACAGATAGTGACAGTAGTGATGTTATCTATAGAAGTGTTGTCTTCTTTAGTAATCCTGCAGCATTGGCAAGTATCGGTCCATTATTTGGCTTAGTGGACAGAGTTAAAATTACACTATATATTTCTTCTATGGGACTGATGGAGCACTCGGCATTCTCAGACAGTTGCCCACTTGCTCTCCAATCACACAGAGGGCAGGAAACCCATGTTCAGTGGGGGGTAGATTTACCAATTCACACAGTGGGTCTTTACCTATTTACATATAAATAAACTCAACTGTGTGTATGCATATTTTGCTAATTATGCATATTGTCTAACAATCACTGACTCAAGTTGTTATCGTATTAATGGGAAGAGTCTAAGGTGCTAGTAAGTTTGTTCCTATGGACTCCAGAAATGTTAATCCAGTGGAAGTCTACTTGCTACCTCTAGTATTAATCCATATGTTGAAAATGCAGACCAAGCTGCAGGGAACATGATATAGAGTAGGACGAGCTGAGAAGATTGACTTATATGTTTGTAGGAAATGATTCAGACCATTCTGGGCTTAGGAGTCTGGTGGGAGGTGCTATTTAATTGCTGAGTAGGACCGCCCACTGGACACTTAAGCCCAGAGTAAGCAGAAACTTTAATTACATATGCTCAGCTCCTCCTTCTCTATGACTTGCTGCCTGCAGATTTCCATCATGATAAATCCCTTTAAGCTATGACACTTTTTGTAACCAAATGTATTTTCGGTTAATATTGACAACCATTAACCTTAGATATTTCTCTTTTTCTTGCAGAATACTGGAACTCCAGAAGGACCAAACACACACAAAGTATGAATGTTGAACAAGATGACATTACATCCACAGCAGATGATGATAGGTCCTAGGTTCAACAGGGCCTTATTTGACCCCCTTTTTATTGTGCTGTTGGCTCTTCAGCTTCTTGTGGTGGCCGGCTTGGTTAGGGCTCAGACCTGCCCTTCTGTATGTTCCTGCAGTAACCAGTTTAGCAAGGTCATTTGCACACGGAGGAACCTGCGTGAAGTTCCTGATGGTATATCCACCAACACGAGGCAGCTGAACCTTCATGAAAACCAGATCCAAATAATCAAAGTGGACAGTTTTAAGCACTTACGACACCTAGAAGTTTTACAGTTGAGTAGGAATCACATTAGGACGATTGAAATCGGGGCCTTCAATGGCTTGGCAAACTTAAACACATTAGAGCTCTTTGACAATCGTCTGACCACCATTCCGAATGGAGCTTTTGAGTATTTGTCAAAACTGAAGGAACTTTGGCTGAGGAACAATCCCATAGAAAGCATTCCATCTTATGCTTTTAACCGCATCCCTTCGCTGCGTAGGTTGGATTTGGGGGAAATGAAAAGATTATCCTATATTTCAGAAGGAGCATTTGAAGGGCTTTCAAACCTTAAGTATTTGAACCTTGGGATGTGCAACCTAAGAGAAATCCCCAATCTCACCCCCCTTGTAAAACTAGATGAGCTAGATCTTTCTGGGAATCACCTTTCAGTTCTCAGACCAGGATCATTCCAAGGGTTAACCCATTTGCAAAAACTTTGGATCATGCATTCCCAAATTCAGGTAATTGAAAGGAATGCGTTCGATGACCTTCAGTCTCTTGTGGAGCTTAATTTGGCACATAATAACCTAACTTTACTGCCTCATGACCTTTTCACACCTCTCCATAACTTGCAAAGGATTCAGCTGCACCACAATCCTTGGAACTGCAACTGTGACATACTTTGGCTCAGTTGGTGGTTGAAGGAGATTGTCACGACTGGCAGTACATGTTGTGCCCGTTGTGCTACTCCCCCAAGTTTAAAAGGTACTCACATTGCAGAGTTGGACCAGAATTATTTTACTTGTTATGCCCCGGTGATTGTGGAGCCACCCGCTGATCTGAATGTTACGGAGGGGATGGCTGCCGAACTCAAATGTCGGGCATCCACATCATTGACTTATGTTAGTTGGATTACTCCAAATGGATCAATTATGACCCACGGGGCTTACAAAGTGCGTATTTCTGTGCTCAACGATGGCACGTTAAACTTTACTAATGTAACAGTGCGGGATACAGGATTGTATACATGCATAGTGAGTAACTCAGCAGGGAACACCACTGCCTCGGCGACACTGAATGTGACTGCGACCGATACTGGTTACACATACTTTTCCACCGTCACTGTAGAGACTATGGAACCATCTCAGGATGAGGCGAGGACCACGGAACATCATGTGGGCCCTACACCGGTCACTGACTGGGAAACCACAAATGCAACCACCTCGCTTATGCCACAGAGCACAAGATCCACAGAAAAACCCTACACCATCCCAGTTACGGATGCAAACAGTGGAATGCCAGGGATTGACGAGGTTATGAAGACCACCAAAATTATTATTGGCTGTTTTGTGGCCATCACCCTTATGGCAGCTGTCATGTTGGTTATTTTCTACAAGATGAGGAAGCAGCACCATAGGAAGAACCACCATGCTCCAACGCGGACTGTTGAGATTATAAATGTGGATGATGAACTCACAGCAGATACGCCTATCGAGAGCCACTTGCCTATGCCCGCAATAGAACACGAGCATCTAAACCACTATAACTCTTATAAGTCTCCTTTTAATCACACGACAACAGTGAACACAATAAATTCAATACACAGTTCTGTGCATGAACCTTTATTGATTCGCGCAAGCTCGAAAGACAATGTACAGGAGACTCAAATTTAAAAAAAAAAATTCTACATTGCAGTAGACTAAGAGCAAAAACAGACAATTTATATTAAAAAAAGGAACGAAAATGACTGGGCTAAATCTACTGTTTCCAATAAAAAGTGTCTTTACATAAAAAAAAAAAAAAGAAATAATAAAAAAAACAAAGAAATTTATTTATTAAAAATTCTATTGTGATCTAAAACTATCGAAATCCTGTGTATTCCTCCAGATATCTTGGCTACACTTGGTTTAACCCAAGCTCTCATTTTTTTCCGACCTAAATTCCACCGGGACAACCTAACTGTAGAGAAAATTTTTGTATCAAATCTGTTCGGGCTTTTTTTTATTGTGTACTGAAAGCTTGAATCGGGTTTATGGGTTTGTTTTCTTAAATCCTTACAGTGGGGGGACCCTTTACAAGAGTTTCCTTGTCTGATGTTGACAATGGTTTATAAGTGGTCTGCTAGGGAATGCCGCGTGATCACCGGTAGATTCACAAGAAGAAAATAGAGAGTAATTATTTTTATTTTACTTGTAATAACCTATTCCAGATTTTGCAAAATTTATATTCTTGGAGAAAATATAAGGTAAACGAAATTACATGTAAGAATCTATGATCATTTACCCAGCTCTGGAATGAGCCAAATTTGTAGCTCCGGACACTTAAAGAAGGTTATGAATAAAATGAGAAATGTTTTCTATACTTGGCAAGCTTCTTTTTAAGGTTATTTTGTAAAAGAGCAGGTGGGTGAGTAGTCACAAAATCAAGATGGTGTCTTTGAGTAACTTACTGTATCGAATATGGTGTCTTTATACAATGTGAATTACTGCACATATGGATTGAATTTAGGTAAGGATTCTGATTTCTCATGAAACCAATGCAATATCATATTATAACACACTAAGAAACCCTTGTCAGGCTGCAATACATGCCACAACCACTGGGTGGCCACACCTAGACACATGTAGGTTATCAATTTGTGATGCAATAGAGAAAAACAATATTGTCTTGAAAATCTGATCATCTTGTGACACATGTATCTGGACATGTACAACTAGGAAAGGACAAATATGGATGAATCCACAAAAATTTCTGCTCCAAATAATGTTGACTGAGGAAATCTCCAGCAGGAAACCATAATAATTTGTTGGTTTTACATAAAATCACTATTTCATAGAGCAGGGGTCAGCAACCTTCGGCACTCCAGCTGCTGTGAAACTACGACTCTTAATGCTCCATTCACTTCCATAGGAGTTCCAAGAACAGCAGAGCAAGTATGCATGCTGGGAGTTGTAGTCTTACAACAGCTGGAACGCCGAAAGGTTGCCTATCCCTGTCATAGAGAATACAAGCATTTACTAATCCAATTTCAGGGAAGATGACAAGTCCTCTTTAAATCAGCATTGCATGGCTTATATGTAGTACACCATAAGCCAGTATTAAATAATACTGTAGAAGATCCTGTGTAAACATTATGCAACTTGTTTAATTGGCTGTTAATGGGTCTTCTGCCATATTGTTTTTGTCTTCCGCTCTGTTATGCTTTCTCTAATGCGGCTAACATTTTCTCCTAACAGCAAGTGATAGATTAGTGACGTTGAACTGCTGTCTTCTAATTCACAGAGTAGAATCTCAGTGTATTTTCATTGATACAGCTTCAGCCCCTTCCCCCTGCTTGCAATAGTTATTTCCTTGTTGGTGCTTGCAAGCACGAGGCAGAGTAAATTAGTGTGAAGCAACATCTCTTAAGAATACACTGTATACTCTGTACCCAGTACACAGATAGTATAGACAAGCAATAGGAGTCAAGGGAGAGAAATGTGAAGGTATGTCTTATAGAAATTACAATGTCACTCTGCACCCAGCACACATAGATATAGTAGTATGACACATAATATGAGTCAGGGGACAGTAGTGTGAAGTTGTATCTCATATATATAAATACACTGGAGAATACGCACATAGTACGCATGGATAGTATAGACAGTCAGTGTGGGTCAGTGGAAAGTAGAGTGAAGCTACATGTCATATAAATGAAATGTATACCCTGCATCCAGCACACACAGAGATATAGTAGTATAGACAGGTAATGTGAGTCAGGACTGAGTAGTGTGAAGCTACTCGACATCTCATAGACATACACTGGAGATTCTGCACACAGCACATACACATAGTATAGACAGTCAGTGTGAATGGGAGAGTAGTTTAAAGCTACATCTCATCAAAATACATTCTATATTCGGAACCCAGAACTCACAAATATAGTAGTATAGCCAGGTAATGTAACTCAGGGAGAATAATGTGAAACTACATCTCAAAAATACACTGGATATTCTGCACATAGTACACACAGATAGACTAGACAGTCAGTGTGAGTCAGGGAAAAGTAAAGTGAAGCTACATCTCATAGAAATGCAATGTATACCCTGTATCTAGAACAGAAAAGAGATATAGTAGTATAGACAGTTAATGTGAGTCAGGACAGAGTAGTGTGAAGCTACTCTACTTCTCATTGGAATACACTGGAGATTCTACACACAGCACATACAGTACATCATACATATAGAATAGACAGTCAGTGTGAATCAGGGAAGAGTAGTGCAAAGCTATATCTCATCAAAATACATTTTATGCCCTGAACCCAGAACTCACAAATATAGTAGTATAGACAGGTAATGTGAATCGGGGAGATTAATGTGGAACTACATCTCAGAAATACACTGGAGATTCTGCACACAGTACACACAGATAGAATAGTAATTGTTTCTTTAGCAGCTCTCTAAACAAGGTGAAGAGGGGTCTGAAAGTTGCAAGGAGAGATTTGAGAGGTGGTCATGTAATTTTGTGGTTCTCAGGAAGTTCTGCACACAGAAGAAGCTGACATCCTGCTCACACAGGTGGTCAAATTTGTGATCACATGCCACAGCTGCCAAAAATGTTCAAAATGTATGAATGTAAATTAACTGGAATGAAACAAATTTGCACTGCTTGTTTAACTGTGTATCAAATCGGCACAGAATGTTGGATTGAAAAAATACTTACAAAGTACAAGGCTAAATAGAATGGCCCATAGAAAAATGGCTTCTATAAAATAATGGCTTCCAGCTGTTCCACATGGTGAGCTGTTCCTACCAGAGATGGGCAAATCTATGAAATGTTGCTTTCCCAGTTCATTGACAGGTGATCTTCCTATGATGGAGCCATTATTTCCTTGTATACGACAAGCGGGTGACATATAGATCCATATTTCAAAATTTCATCATACATTGTTCTTTATGCTTGAAATATTCTCTTTAATGAAAAATTCAGTCATTGTCAAAAAACTCAGTGAAGCAAATTTTAACAGATTTACTCATCTCCAGTTCAATATACAGTACTATCTATATAGATTGTGTGAGTAGGGTGCAGAAGAGTACTATGGGCATCTTCTACCATCTATCTTTTAGTAAGGATAACCCCTCAATAGGTAAGGCTCATCCCTTAAAGGAAAAAGCAAAAATCTTAACTAGCAAAATGGAGCTACAAGAGTCATAAGACGTAGCAGGACCTTTCATTCTTGTGCAAACAAGTTATTAAGGTACTATGTATACAGTAGGTCCTTAAAGATTTTGTCCAACAAAAGTTTTGCCCAACAAAGAACCCCAACTCACCTAAATTCCAAGCTTACAACTGGTTTTTGTGAACTTGACTGCAATAGTCACGTGGGTAACTGTAGTGAAGGGCAAACCTTTCGAGATTCATTTTGCACATGGGAACTGCACTGCACTGGGAAAATTAATTTTGGACCAAACTTTTTTGGTCAAAATTGGAGCCACAGGGCTAAATTGATTTTTATACTGTGACGTCTCTTCAGGCTCCAAAGTACGGTAGTAGGAGGCCAGGAAAGTTGTATAAAAATAATAATAAAAAATTACCTTTCCTGGGCTTCGCCATGGCATCCTCCAGTGTTATATTTTTTTTCCTGGCCCTGGATCTCAATGGTCATGTTGCGGGCATCATCATTTTGCTTGATGACATTGACAACCCCATATGACCACTGAGGCCCAATCACGGACTGCAGTGGTGAGTGCTAAATTCCAATTGCAGTCCTCAGCTGTGTCCTGGGGACTGGAAGAGATGGAGCATGAGCCGCACTTGAGATTTTTGGGGTTTGTCACCCATGAATCATTGATATATTCTGGGATCTGTTTAGTCTTCAGAGTATAATAAGCAGAGGCCCAGGGGAAGTGCAAAAACATAGTAAGCACTGATATTCACCTTCCCTTACCTCTCCTGAGCTCCCTTGTATCATGTAATGTTCTCTCCCGGGCCATTTTATGGCCTTCTGGGGGATGTCAGTGGCCTCAAGGGCCTGTGATTGGGCCACAGTGATCACGTGGGGCATGTCCACATCATGATGATTGAGTCATAGCACCATGGCATTGACAAGTCCGACATGGCTTCTTTGACATCATCACAGGCTTCAATAGTGACTTGTGGCCCACTGAAGTCAACCAGAAGGCTGCGAGAGGATGGACAACACCCGGGAGAGAACACTGAAGGTCAACCAAAAGACATGAGGGTAGATGAGTATGACTGTTTATTATGTTTACGTACCTCCCCTGGGCCTCTGCTTATTATATTCTGGGGTCTAAAGAGGCTCCATAGTATAATAATAGCACAGATCAGTTCAGACCAAACAAATTAAATTGGTAGGTGAAACTTGTAAATATTTGCGACACAAATCTTGTGAGGTTCACTCATTTCTAGTTCCAATGTACCAGGACCACAGATGAAAAAGGAAACTCCAGCAGTTGTGACCTCATCAAGGGTGCGCCCAACAACTCATCTGCATATATATTGAAAATTCATTTTCTCTGGAGCAAATCTGAAACATATACTGTATAATAAAAAACATCAAACAACTCTACTACTTGCACAGAAATAGAAGGGGTTACTTTAGGTGCAACTTTTTTTTTTTTTTTGTTTTGCGGTACAAGAGCCATTGGTTCCATGTCAATAAAAATCCAGACTTCTTTTTCAAACCCTTAACCTATAGTTGGTGATTTTGGAAGAGCCAGATCAGGGTTATTAAACTTTTTGAATTTAGTTTGATACATAGTATAGTTTTATATAGTTTAATCATTGTGTTAATCATTGTGTAAATTGATATTGACCCAGTGATAAGACATGGAGAGAGCCAGTGGGTATCTGACAGTTTTCGAGAACCAGTAAACACAAATATAAATCTACTATCAAAGATCATAACATGGAACAATTTTAATACTATTTTTTAATCTCCATTCCAAGTTACAAAGTGTCTCAGAAGCCCAGCAAAAAGAAACCCTTCCCCTCAGCTTATTCCGGGAATTTTTTTTCTCATACCTTATAATCATCATATTGCATTCCTCCTCAAACCATCTTATTGCTTGAGAGAACAGAGGCTCATTTCCAGGAAACACATCAATAACTTCTCAAGGAGGCATGAATACTTAGTATCAGCCTAAGGTTACATAGAAGGACTCATAGTTCTTCACTTCTTGTTCTCCCCAGAATTCCTAACGCACGTTAAAAGGATCTCAGCTTCAGGTTTTTTAGCATATAATATAAAATATTCTCAGTTAAATTAAAAATAAACGTGAGACATATTGCCAGCTACAGTATACAGAGAAACAATTGACAGAAACTTAACAAATAAATACATCGTAAAAAAAAAAAAAAAAAAATTAACTGAACTGAATGTAAAAAAATTTTTTGAAAAATAATAGAAACAACAATATTAATAATTAAAAAATTACCAAAACAAAATACTTCAGTATTTTACTAGTACCTATTATTAGTGTAATTAGTAATTATTATAATTAGATTAATTTTCATAATTAATTATGAAATTTGGCCCATTCGGGGCCTCTAGCAAAAAGTCTGTCTAAAACTGCAGACAGAAAATTCCTGTATTCTGGACTTTTTTTGTCCAACAAAATGATAGCCAAAAATAAAGATACCCGACAATTCTGGTGGACTCCAGACTAAATTTAAAGGGTACTATGGTTTATTTTGTAGAGGTGGTTGGAAGATGGGCTACCAGAATTATTTCATCTAGTGGGACCATGGAACCTCAGTTGGACACCATTGTTGTCCATCATCAATGGTTGTCTTTACTGTTGACTGTAGGTTCACACTAGCGCTTAGGTTTCCAGTCTTTGGGTCCGCTTGGTGACCCGAAAAACGTAAAACCCAATCCGTTTAAAAAGTGTTAGACTATAGTGGGTCCGTCGGGTTCCCGCCCGAAAAATGCGGTGAGAAAAGTCCTGCTTGCAGAAATTCTCTCTCCACATTTTGCAAGTGGATTCGGGGACGGAATCTCCAAAAATAGAGCGAGTGCTGGTGTGAATCCAGCCTTGGTCCATTTTTTTGTTCCTACAATGGAACAGAAGAACAGACTAAACTACACATATTGGAACCCAGTTTAAGGCTATACAACAACTTTGGTGCAAGATATATCCAAATTGCCTGTGGCAATTTTTTGTGGAATTTGGTTGTAACTTGTGATTTGCAACAGTTAAAATTTTTTTTTTTTTTTTAGTTTCAATTTGCTTGAATTAGCCTTCAGTTTTGATTTGGTCCAATTGCCCAAATAAGTCGTTTCTTTACTTTCAATTACAGAGATTAACCTAAACCAAGACTGGTGTAAGCTGGTACAGTTTAGGTTACTCTCCAACATTGAAAATAGGATGAAAGCCAAGAGTTACCAGTCAAATGGCCGGCCATCATTTTGAGCAATTGTGTAAATCATAAAACCTTTGCTAGTTCTCTAATTACTGTTATTTTATATAGTTTTAATATATTCCAGAGAGCTGTATAGGGATTCCCATGACTCCAGCGCCCGCTCCCTGGCACCTTTGAGGTTCACAATCTAAATTCCACGAACCCAGCAGTAGTCTAATTAATAAAATTTCCTAATTTAGCCTTAATACACAGATCCATAGGTAGTGTGTGATATATCATGATACTACGACATCAATTTCATTACAGTAATAAGCATGCTGAGCTAATTTAGCCGGAGGCTCTTTTTAACTCGCCAGGATTGATACCACCAGGTTTAGTAATTGAGACATCATGAAAATTAATTATGGCCAGATATTGTGCATGAATGTATCACTGAGCTTCCTTCTTTAGGTCATGTGCTGTCTCCAAGGTTTTCTAAAACATCTATGAATAATTTGTGTGTTGACTCAGTATGATCTATTATCTCAGGATAAATTAATGCAAGGATGAAGAAACCAAGTCAATTGGGGAGATTTAATGTAAACCCCGAGGTGCACAATGTGAAAAACTAAAGGAAGAGAAAATTAATTGAAAGTGGTGTTTGACTCCAAGACAGCTTGCTACAAGTGTGATTAAAATGCCAGTGTCGATGTAGTCTATTGCAGGTGTGTTAACATCAAAAACAGCCAGATTATAAGGGGTTGGCCAATGAAGAACAATTATCATTTATCGAAAGGTTTTCCCACTAGAACCTCCATTGATCCTGAGAATGGGGGTCTCATATCCCCTGTTTTAAAGAAGCAGTGGTCATAAGATATGACCCTAAATTAATTGTCCCACAATTTTGGGTTTGGACAAGCCTAAAATTTTTGGTGTTCACCACCCACAAATCATGATTGAAGAGACCCCAGAGTATACTAATTGGGAGATAAGGATAAAATAGGCACCGCTGCACCATTCAGTCTTCTTTCCTTGATGTCCCCAAAATTTTTTGGTTGCCTCTCTAACTTCAAGGCACCATGTTGACCTGGGTTTCTTGACATCACTGAGGACACCAGGGACACTTGGGAAAGAAGATCAGAGGAGGCAGCATTGGAGTCCAGAAAAGGTGAGTGTTTTTCTTCGCCTTCAATTACTATATTCTGGGGTCCGAAGGCACCCTATAGTACATATAACAATTTTTCCAGTTCTCCATCCGAAACAAAATTTGGGGGTGAACCTCGCAAATATTTGTGAAACATGGGACTAAACTTTCTTCATCAGTCCCATAGACTATATGTTAAGCATTAGTGCATAGGCACAAAAAGTGCTCCTTTCAAATCGGGTGCTTCGGAACCCCATTCTCATGATCGGTTAGGGTATCAGCATTTGGACCCCCATCCACCATACATTTCATACAAGGTTGGCTACAGTCCCATCCCAACATTAGATCTTCTACACCTGCTCCCTTCTAGCAGTCACATTTAGGATAAATGACTGTATCAGCATGTGGCTGTCTACATTGAAGTCTATGGGATTGATGAAGACAACTAAGACTCCAAAAGAGAGAGCAGTCTGCATGTGCCTCTGATGCTTTCCTGAATAGACCCAATAGAATTACCAATTTGTCAGCAGATAATCCACATTTTCCTGAGTTGTGAGGTTCCTAAACATGAACTGTGTACACACTACCCATATCCTATATTATCATTGGACTTTAAGGAAAAGTATGAGATAGAGAGCTACTGTGCATAGATGAATAGATGGCTACTACTATTTTGTGCAAGTTAGGTTGGTTATATAGTAAAGACACAGTAGACACAACTGTGATGCAACCCCAGCGACAATGCCCCTTATCCCCTGCCTATACTCCAGGCCTAACCAAGAAAATTGACCTTGTACATAGCGCCAATAACAGGGCACCTTTTCTAGTATAGTAAACCCATATTTATGCATTTTGAGTTAATAGGTGGTGGATGGAAATCCAAAGCTGAAGGGTTACCATATTTTTTAAGCATCAAGTGAACAGTCAGTTCTTAAAAATTGATGGGTTGAAATAAGGAAAAAAATGGGCAAGTAAAAGGATCTGAGGATAAAATCGTGATGGAATGACTGGGTGAGAACATCTCCAAAATGGCAGGTCTTGTAGGGAGTTTCCAATATGCAGTGGCTAGCATTTTCAAAAAGTGGTCCAAGGAAGGGCAAGCAGTGAACCTGCAATGGGGTCATGGGCAGAAGACTGGTCAGAGTGCCTGGGCAGACTATGAGTGCCTACAAAGGGCGTATTACGAATGATGGAGCAAACAAAGAAATCGGCCTGGTCTGATGGATGATGAAAAAGACAAGCCAGTGGAGGCAGTGTGATATTATTGACAATGTTCTGCTGGGGAACCTTGGGTCTTGGCATCATGTGGATGTTATTGTGACACATACCAAACACAGGCTAAGTACCACCTTCAGGGTAGCAGTGCTAATGGCAATGGCCTCTAATGTTCTAAAACACTGCCAAAATTGTTTAGGAATGGTCTGAGGAACAAAGATCAAGGTGATAACTTGGCTCCACATTCTCCAGAACTCAATACAATCAAACATCTGTGAGATGTTCTGAAAAAAGAAGTCTGGCCCATGAAGGTCACAAAGAGAAACTTGCAGGACTTACATGATCGTCTGTCTTGATGCTGGATACCCCAGAGCACCTGCAGAGGTCTTCAGAGCCCATGCTTCAATGGGTCAGAGCTGATCAAGTGGCACAAAAATAGAAGATTGCCACTTTCAACTGGTGCCGTGTACACCGGGAAGGTAAAGCCTCTGTTATAAAGCTGGAAATAGATAACACATGATCAACATTTACAATGGGCAGGGCTGTGGAGTTGGTAGAACAAATCACAGACTCTGACTTCTCTATTTTTCCACAGCCCGACTCCAATGCCAACTCCAGCTCCGATTCCAACTCCTTCATAAATAGCAATAGGGTCAGTTAGAATCAGTAAAAATCCTCTAATTCATTAAAAAGCTAGTGACTGAGTTCTTATGAAAGTAAATATACAAGAAACTATACATCTAATTAAGTATACAATATTAATAATTGTATAATATAATTAAAAGTAATTAATCATTGCATTCTGAAACTGGTGTCGGAGTCGGGAACTTTTTTCTGACTTCATCTAAAATTGTCCCCAACCACACAACTCCGACTCCAATTTCAATTCCCTGATAATAAGTGATAGGGAGAGCTCCTCCCTCCCCCTCTCCCAGCACAGTGACCTCTACACATGTCATAAAGCATGCTCTCTATTCTTTCCTATTTCTTATATCCAGATCCCCTCCTTAATGTAAATCTCTGCAGTTCAGGTTGTTACTTTACTTCTACACAAAGAATTCTTTCCTTTTGGTAGTGTATACAGATCATATGCCGTGTGGTGCTATCATATGGAGTGACATACTGTATTACTGGGTGCTACCTCCATAGCCAACATCAATTTGTCTCTATTGTGTATTTCTTCAACATGACTCATTGCGGAAAGACGTCACGGAGCTATGTGTGTTTTACAGAGTACTGCAGGTAGACTAAAAATGCATTAACAGTGATCTGAACAAAAACCATTGTGAGTATATGTCATAGGGTCTGCTGTAAAAATGCTATAGAATTACTTTTTATACTTATCAAGTATGTGTTATCAAGTTCTGATGATTCAGACAGTATATATGGCACATATTACCTTGACTTCTGCGAGACATGCCCTCCATTCATTGAAAAATACCTCCACGTTTCTATAGGCAGCTGTATATGAAATGTAGCACAGTCTGAAATTGTGGCATATTGTGTTTTTCCCCAAATGTTTTGCATTAACACAGTTAAGTAGTCGCAGGTTAGGACTGAGGACCAAATTCTGTGAGGGTCATTGAGTGGGTCCAAGACCTGACCCAAATATGGACGTCCCAAGTCCAGCAGAAGACAACTTCATTTTCAGCTGATTTGGAGTTCTTTGCTTTGATGTTTGGAAAGCTGGCAATATTGTGACACACATATCTGGGCAAGTCAATCCAAGAGGAAACGTAAGGGAAAAGACATGTGTAATGTGTCTTTACTTTGTTCATCAGATATTCACCAAATCTCAAAACCAGAAGTTGCTAAAGGGGAGGCTGAAGCATTAAACACAAACAGTGAGCCACAGGCTGCACTGTTGTCTATGTGAGAGTCTTCTCTGCCTATATATCTCAATAGTATACTACATAGGTATAGTATATATACTGCCCTGTCTGAAGGTCAGTCATTCCTATATGTAAATAGATTGGAATCAGAATTTCTAGTGCCATCTTGGTTGGGACCATTGGAGCTATATAGAGAGAGTAGGACATGGCACCTTACAGCAGAGTCTCAATTTCATTGCTGCCTCTGATAGGGAGGTTGTCTCTCCAAAGTCAGCAGGTGAAATGTGAGTGCTCCTATCTTGCTAAATTTAGGTACCTATGCACCAATTGCTGTGCACCAAAAGACTGCACCCTCCTGGAGGAGAGATCGTAAGCATCAAGCAAGGTGCCAAATGAGAGAGACTTTGAAACCATTAAGCCCTGCCGTGACCACAAGAAACTGCTATCACCGTAATGCTTAGATGACTGTTGATGGTAAAGTTACTACCTATGTCTACCTGGAGCCCAAGAAAGGAGAGTAAATATATATCTACAGTATGTAGATATACAGTCATATGAAAAAGTTTGGGCACCCCTATTAATCTTAATCATTTTTAGTTCTAAATATTTGGGTGTTTGCAACAGCCATTTCAATTTGATATATCTAATAACTGATGGACACAGTAATATTTCAGGATTGAAATGAGGTTTATTGTACTAACAGAAAATGTGCAATATGCATTAAACCAAAATTTGACCGGTGCAAAAGTATGGGCACCTCAACAGAAAAGTGACATTAATATTTAGTAGATCCTCCTTTTGCAAAAATAACAGCCTCTAGTCGCTTCCTGTAGCTTTTAATCAGTTCCTGGATCCTGGATGAAGGTATTTTTGACCATTCCTCTTTACAAAACAATTACAGTTCAGTTAAGTTTGATGGTCGCCGAGCATGGACAGCCCGCTTCAAATTATCCCACAGATGTTCAATGATATTCAGGTCTGGGGACTGGGATGGCCATTCCAGAACATTGTAATTGTTCCTCTGCATGAATGCCTGAGTAGATTTGGAGCTGTGTTTTGGATCATTGTCTTGCTGAAATATCCATCCCCGGCGTAACTTCAAATTCGTCACTGATTCTTGTACATTATTCTCAAGAATCTGCTGATACTGAGTTGAATCCATGCGACCCTCAACTTTAACAAGATTCCTGGTGCCGGCATTGGCCACACAGCCCCAAAGCATGATGGAACCTCCACCAAATTTTACAGTGGGTAGCAAGTGTTTTTCTTGGAATGCTGTGTTTTTTGGACGCCATGCATAACGCCTTTTTGTATGACCAAACAACTCAATCTTTGTTTCATCAGTCCACAGGACCTTCTTCCAAAATGAAGCTGGCTTGTCCAAATGTGCTTTTGCATACCTCAGGCGACTCTGTTTGTGGCGTGCTTTCAGAAACGGCTTCTTTCGCATCACTCTCCCATACAGCTTCTCCTTGTGCAAAGTGTGCTGTATTGTTGACCGATGCACAGTGACACCATCTGCAGCAAGATGATGCTGCAGCTCTTTGGAGGTGGTCTGTGGATTGTCCTTGACTGTTCTCACCATTCTTCTTCTCTGCCTTTCTGATATTTTTCTTGGCCTGCCACTTCTGGGCTTAACAAGAACTGTCCCTGTGGTCTTCCATTTCCTTACTATGTTCCTCACAGTGGAAACTGACAGGTTAAATCTCTGAGACAACTTTTTGTATCCTTCCCCTGAACAACTATGTTGAACAATCTTTGTTTTCAGATCATTTGAGAGTTGTTTTGAGGAGCCCATGATGCCACTCTTCAGAGGAGATTCAAATAGGAGAACAACTTGCAATTGGCCACCTTAAATACCTTTTCTCATGATTGGATACCCGGGCTATGAAGTTCAAAGCTCAGTGAGGTTACAAAACCAATTTTGTGCTTCAGTAAATCAGTAAAAAGTAGTTAGGAGTATTCAAATCAATAAAATGATAAGGGTACCCAAATTTTTGCACCGGTCAAATTTTGGTTTAATGCATATTGCACATTTTCTGTTAGTACAATAAACCTCATTTCAATCCTGAAATATTACTGTGTCCATCAGTTATTAGATATATCAAATTGAAATGGCTGTTGCAAACACCCAAATATTTAGAACTAAAAATGATTAAGATTAATAGGGGTGCCCAAACTTTTTCATATGACTGTATATATATATATATTTATATACAAACCTTTGTTGTCCCCTAAAACAGATAGAGAGAGCTGGCCACCATTTTGCTGGATTTGCGCAAGGTGAACACAAACTTTTGTGGCAACTTTGTAACAAACCTGACTTATTCTAAAGTGGTTCCCAAACACTAAATGGTTCCAGCTTGATTTTTGCTACGTGGCCACCTATTGTTATCTGTGCCACAGAATATTAGCCTGGTGGAGCCTAAGGACTCGGGATACAATTGGTATGCTGGAGTATATGGGAATACAGCGCCCCCGATCTTGTTTATGATATGGTTTTGACGTTTTTTTATTTAGTGATATATTTTTTGCTACCATCCATTTATCACAGAGGCGTCATAGATCCCATAGCAGGTACAAATGAGATCCTTGTCATACATTAATCACACAGGTGTTTTACACATTACTCTATGGCAGTATAGAAGTTAAACAAATGTGTGCAGCTCCGGCGAGGACCGCTTACTCAGCACATTGTGCAGCAGATCTGTCAGCTTCATGAGGCTCCCTGTTAAAATATATAAACCTTACGATGACTGTGTCTTAAAGTAGTTTTTACTCTGGAATGTTAGGGTATATTCACACTGTGAAGTCCTATCACGGTTTCATCGTGCCAAAATACCAGATTTATAGTAAGATTTTGGGGAAAAAATTGTGGCAAAAGCTGCAGTATGGAGAAATTTAGTCTTGAACAAGTGTATGAACTGGGTGCAAGATATAAAACAAAGCTAGTTTTATGAGTGCAAGATATAAGACCAAGCAACTTTTTTTTTTTTTTTTTGGGGGACACTTTTTTTACAGATCCATTCAGAAATAAGAACCCAAAGGGCATTTGATGTGCCATAGGGAATCTATTTCCACGCTACGACTACTCTAATACAATGTGAATGAGAAGCGACACAAAGCAATTAAGTTTCACCTTAATATAATAGAATAAATAAAAATTAAAAATTATTGGACGCTTTACCAAATTTGAGCTAGGTTAAGAATCTGTTTTAGCTTTCATCTCAGTGTTTTCTGTAGACTGTGATTCTTCAGATTCCCCACTAAAAAACTTGTCCAGGTGGTTACCATTTAAAGTGTACCAATTATAAAACCAATATAAATATATATGGATAGGTAAGGTGAATATAAGAAACTTTATAATATATCTTACTAAAGAAATCTGTTGCCTTCTCTACTTATCAGGCTGAGTTAATTTTTTTAGAAGTCTATGGAGAAGGGAGGGGGAGGACACACAACTAACTGCAGCAGCTAATCTCTGCTGCTAAGAGTGCTCTTTTTGGCACTGCTGATAAGACTTTACCACTATACAGAATGAGGCAATTAAACAATTAACAACCTCTCCCCTCTCCATAGACTTCTGTGTGAGACTAAAGATGGATGCTATACAGATAAGAGTCTGAGTGAAGGTAAAGAGGATGAAAGCAGCCTGATAAGTGGAGCAGGAAAGAGATTTCTTTAATAAGATCTAGTACAAAGTTTCTTATATTCACCTGTACTATTCATTTATGACAAGCGGTTTTATAACTGGGTGAACACTTTAAGTTCTTAGATATAAGAAATTGTATCTTCCATATATCCCCCTACCCAGCAGAAAGAATAAAAGAGAAGATAGTGTTAGAAATCATGTCCTTTCAAGATATAAAATGCAGGGATTAGGGAGTGGTGGAAGAACCAAAACATCTATGAGTTACAAGATGGAGATGGTTTAGTGGAAGCATTGTGTATCAAAGTAGATAGACTTTTCTTCTCTGTGTATGTTCCATTGACTTGTATGACTAGTTACATTTTATGAAACCTAATGGGATTGATAATCTACAGTACTTCCCACATTTTCAGGCTGAAACTAATTTAAGCAGTTTTCCTGGACTTACATATTGAAGATCTACCCTTAGGACAGATCACCAATATGTCAATGGTGGGGTCTGACACAGATCAGTTTTTCAAAGTGGTGCTCACGAACACTGCAGCCACTTCCCTGTGCCGATGATGTCCCGTTCATCTGTCGCATGGTACCGTGGAAGCTCAGGACCATTCAATCAATTGGGCAAGATGCTATACCAAGCACAGCCCCTATGCTATGTATAGCACTGTGCTTGATATTCAGCTTAGAGACCGCATCACTCACCTAAACGCTGTACTCTCTTCAATCAAGAAAGTTATAGGGATTCCAGGTGTCAGACCCCCACCGACCACATATTGATGATGTATCCTAAGGACAGGTCCTCAATAGACCTCTACACGGGTCGCACAGCATGTCCACTCACCCTTGCAACTGGTCAACAACTCTTTCCCATAGAAGTCAGTGGAAGGAGAATAATAACCCATATACCCCAGTCTGGCATAGATGGATGCAAATTTGGCACGTCTTTGTCTTGTCTTGGAACAAAGATGCGCCACATTGTTCATTTTTTATGAAAGTGGTTGGAGTTTGCAAAAACCAAGATGGTTGGGGGTAAGGATACTTTGGACTTACAAATGTACTATAAGTAAAACCTGAAATCTGCTGCGAGCTATACCTACGTGAAATCTATACAAGTTCCTCACTGGCATAGACTTCAATTCTGGAGCCTCTTAATATTTCAGGCATCAGCCAAGAAGAACTTAAGACAGGCTCACAGAACATCCCTATCAGTCACTGCAGAATGCCGGTTCCTATGATCCATGTGATTGCTGTAAAGCATGTTTTGAGAGAGCCTGTTGCTGCTTTTTTTGTCTGGTTGGTTTTCTGTTTTTTCCCTTGCCTTGGGGCCCCCCCCCCCCCCGCCCGCCGCGGGGGCGGGGGCCCCCCCCCCCTAAGAGCTGTTAAAAGCTGCTGAGGCAAGATGGCCGCCCCCATGATCATATAGAGAAAGTAGAATAAAATTAAAAAAAAAAAAAAAAAAAAAGGAATTACTGTATACACCCCTATATTGATATACTTTTTAAGTCAGGTTGTCCAAGTCCGGCCCATATTGTTCTTTTTAAGTCAGGTTGTCCAAAGTCCGGCCCATGGGTCAAATGCTGCCCATGTTCAAATTTTATCTGGCCCACCAACACTGTGGCCTTTAGGGGGCCCTACTGGATCCCCACTGCTTTTTTAATAGGCAGTGGAGATCCAGTAACGTCCCCTATTAACTTATCTATCCCTGTTCCATCTCGCAGCCTCCTCTTCCGAACATTACGTCATCACCACCTGATGTGCAGCGCACAGGTCCCATTGAAGGCTGAAGAGGGAGGAGGAGGCTGCGAGCAGCAATGGGGAGAGGTATGTGAATGCAGCCTAGTTCTCTCCAGCTCTGCTGATCCATTTGTTAAAACTGGATCAGCAGAATCGGGGAGAAGTGGCGCCGACCTGGTTCTGCTGCTGGTAGAGCGAGTAGGCCACAGGCGGAAACACATCACGTTTTTTTCCACTGTGTTATCACAGAAAGTCTTCACAGTTTTCCTCTGCGGACTTTCTGCCTCTATTATACCTATACAGAAAATGCCAACATTTCCGTAGGTATATATGACATGCTCCAACTACGGCGGTTTCTGAAATCACAGCATGTCCGTTGTAGATATATTTCTGCAATACGTGGATGGGATTAGCCAGAATCCCATCTACCATTCAGTTACTGTAAAATGCTGCAGTATCTCCATGGGGCCCGGCCTAAAAGAATGTCGGGCTGAATGGTCGGCCCCCACACAAATCACTTCACCAAATCTGGCCCTCCTTGGAAAAAGTTCAGACACCCCTGCTTTAAGTAGTAAATGTATCACATGTAGTAAAGCAAGATAAAATCTGTAAAGCTATAATAGACACATGCATGCCGCCTATGAGTCATAAGGAATTAGTCACCATTAAGGCAATGCCACTCATACACTGCCAGTCACTACTCTGCTTGATATAGATTATAATGTATGGCCAGTGCAAAGCCGTTTCCATGACAACATAAGTTTGATACAATGAGATACTTTATATTAAGGAACTTGATCATGGAAAAACTGAATTCATGTATTTAAAGTGAATTTATGGATTAAATCTTAGCAATATCTATTTTTTTACAGACATTTTCCGAACACTTAAAAATACATTTTATCTGCACTGTAATGCTGCATATTTCCAGAAGAGGGCATATTTTTGTTTACAGGTCAATAAATGGATGTCTAAAAAGGGCACACATTCTTATGTCGCAGGGTCTCAAGTCTGCAGTGTTGTTTAGTGTGGACAGAGGAATCTATTGTCAAGAAAAAAAATTATCTCTGGCATCTTCCATAGGAACATTTTTTTACGAACCTCTATTATACTCCAGAGCCTCATTCATAGTTCAGTTACCTCTTTGTCTTCACCCTTAAACCTAGCAAGGTGATAGAGACTTTGTGCAAGAGGATATCCAAGGTGCAGCCCCTAGAACTGGCTATAGTTGTGCTGATTTAGTAGTAGCATAGTCAGGAGCAGAGCCAAGGATCAGAACCAGGAGTAGGACAACAGGAACCAGACAAACAATCCAAAGGACAAGGCAAAGGCAATATCCAAGAACAAGGCAGAAGTTAGTCAATTAAGAGGCAAAACCAGTAGCAATAACTAAGGATAAGAGCTAGAACAAGGTATGGCAGAATATTTTCCTTTTAAATAGGCCACTAGACCTGATGTCATTGCCTTAGTAACTGTTAGCCTAGCAATACCTCCAAGTAACCAGATTAGGAGAACCTCAGTCTGACCAAGAAGGGCAGAAGATGGCAATCGGAGCAGTAGAGGATGTGACCATCGACAGGAGTCATGCCCACTTGCCAGGATACAGTTCTGAAAGTGGAAAAGACTGAATCTTCTTTATCAACTAGAAATGGGCGAACCACTACGGCACAAGTTGGGTTCAACTGGAATATTTGAAATAGATTTTAATGAAACCGAACAACTGGGGATTTGTCAAACTAAAATGGCTTCTGCGACATGCATATTTATAAAATTAAGATAAGATAATAATTATTGCATATATGTAAATTATTATACTCTGGGGTCTCTTCTGACCCTGAAAGTATAATGGGTGAAGGCCCAGAAGAGGTGAAAAAAAAATTAAAAAACATTTTTGTTCACCTTCCCTCACCTCTTTAGATGTCTGTCATGATGACATGACACTTGGCTTACCCAAAAGTGGGATTGGACCTCAAGGGTCCCTGGGCACATGACGTCTCTGAGGAGACCGAGAGAGGGCGTCAGACACTGCAAGGAAGCCCAAAAGAGGTTAGGGGTGAGTATAAATGTTTATTATATGTTACACGTCCCCTGGACCTCTCCCTATTATTCTCTGGATTCTGAAGACACCGCAGAGTATAATAATTTCACTTCCGCTTCTTACCGATCTTCTTCAACCCAAAATGAATCAGGGACCAGAGCCACATGAACTCGAAAGGAAACAAATCTTGGCACGTTCTCCCATCTCTACTAGCAACCAGATTACTCAGGTTCTAAACTCAAGTCAGCACCAAATTGGCTTAATCTAAGGCGTCAATGTGCTGAGGTCAACACAAGGGAAATCGATGTCTGTTTGTTCACTATAAGGTCCCTTGAGAAACTTTACAGGTGCCTCCTAAGTTTTTCACCACTCCAAAGAAAACAAACTAAAAAATAATAAAAGCAAAGGACAAGAAATCAGAATATTCTACTTTTGGCTCAATCATCAATTTTACCTGGTTAGCGTAGTATCAGAGAGAGTTAAAGAACCCCATGAGCATGACACAGCTTCTGTTCTCGCCTGAACATCTGATATAACTGATGTCTTCCTATTAACAATCTTTCACAAATGAAGCTAATTCACTAACTCATTATATATCTTCTTGGGAATATTGTAATTCATCTAAGTTTTGGCACTTACGTCTCAGAACTCATCAAGATTCCACAGACCTGACTAGCCCATCAACTATGAAATGGCTTTTGCTCTGCTGAAACATTTATGATAAATTCAGATGGAAAGAAGGCATCAAGAATGGTTAGTTCGCGAGGCGTGAGCCAGCTCTAATGGGACTCTGTTGAAGTGAACTGGACCCGACAAGAATAGCCAATGGGGCAAGTCCGCTCAGCTGGGGATATTTATCAGAGCACTTTTCATCTGATACTTCTTGGAGAAAATAAATGAAGGTGCAGATAGAGAAATGTGTAAAAAAAAAACACAAAAAGTTACTTGGAAAAATATATAGTATTATAATAATGAAATCTTCATTGTGGTCACACTTTGAGAGGTTTCTTACACATATTTCTTATACAGGACAAACCAAGTGATGGGTTCTATACAAATCTGTGGATGTCTCAAATTGTACCTCCAAATAAAAAACTTTTTCAAAAATGAATAGTTGATGTGAATCTAAGAAACTTTCTAATATATCTTAGTAAATGTTTCTCTTTCCTTCTCCATTTATTAGGCTGCTCTCCTCTTCCTTATCTCTGGGACCTGCCACCAAAATACTTCTCCAATACTGACACAGCGGTAACTTAGTAGAGATCAGATATGGGTAGTGTTGGTGGAACAACAAGATCCCTCCGAGGAGGGCTGGGACCATGCATATACTCCACTGCTGAACATGTTGGGTACATTGGTTCTTGGGATTGGAGTGGTCCTCTTACAGCCACCATGCTACTGTTTATGAAGAGAAAACGCTACACCAAACCATCTAGGAAACCAAGAACATTCATGATGAAACAAAAGGCAGCAAGGTCTGTGGGTGAGATGAGAGAAAGGACAAGATGCTGTTCAGTTGTGGTGTGGAGGGTTGTAGTAAATGCTGAGGTTATCCACCATTCGTGTTGCAGTAAATGCTGAGGTTGCCCCCTACGTACATGTAGATATTTGATCTTCACTGTCTTGTCCTCCACAGGTCTCCAATCTGTGCCTCTTCATTTGCTGGGTAACTTTCAGAATTCACAAATTTTATATGGGACCAAACTTGGCATCTGGTGCATCAATGCGCATCCAATCTGTTCCAGCCTCTTCTGTGACAACATGGGTCCAGTGGACTGCTGGTGCCTGTGATTGGGTCTCACTGGTCATGTGGAGAAGCCCACAGTCATGACACCTTGACACAAGTCTCATCTCATCCGAATAACTCAGCAGAACTACCAGGACTTGTGACACCACAGAATAGTCCGTAAGAGGCCAGAAGAGTATAATGGTGAATCGTGGGAGGCGAACCTCAAAGAGCTTGGGTTCAGCTGAACCTAAGATTTTTGGAAAATTTGTGAGGAACCTGACTCGTTGCGAACCAGTTTGCTCATCTCTAGCTAGAATGCCTTGACAGCTGCGGGCTGGGAGTTGTAATCTTCTGAACATCTCGAGGTTGGAGAGTGTTTATGTACAGTAAGTGCTCTGTGTACATATTGTCTCGGTTTATTGTAGTGTGAAATAGAAGCTGTCACATTTGTGCTTATTTGCTACCTTCGATAAGTCGCAGTCTCTTCTATCTGCCCTATAATTAGAGATCAACTATGCACTCAACACTTCTACATAATGACTTCAATATTTCTTAGGACCGTGTCCCCCAAATACAATTAAAATCTGTAAGAAGAGCGCTACAACATGTTTTGACAGAGGCTTTTTCTCAATACGTTGGTTACGAAGCCAAAAACCGGGACAAAAGGTCAAGCTGTTATTGCTTAAGCTAAAGTACTCTTTATTTTCCTTCCTCTTCTCTTTCCTTGATGTTCCTTTGAAAGTGAAGCTCTTTGAAGACGACTTCGATATAAACATCTGCCAGAAATCAAAGAAAGGAGGAAGAAATAGCAGAATTTCTGGTTAGAACTTCATAGCCCCCTTGACTTACACTGGCCATAGGTGGAAAACGCCCTTTACCGAGTGAAAATGAGCGATTAGTGTTTGAGTCTGAGACTGAAATGGACTTGGACGTCAGTAGATGAACTACAGGTCACAGTTATTTTATTTAGGTGATGGCGACAGATACAATTTGTCTAGAGGAATGTGATGGAAACACACAGGGCCTCATATGTGAATGTAGGTGTCTGTTCACACGTTATATTAGACACAAGGCATAAATATGAGTGCCATCCTATATATATATATATATATATATATATATATAGATATATATATATTTATAGGCAGCCTGTAATAGAAAAATAAATCAATGAATTTTACAATATACTGCAATACATTAATATTGTAGTATATTGTATTAGTGATAAGACTTCCTATGGCCTAGAGTGTCTAAAAGATGAAAGATTTAAAAAAAAAGAAAAAAGTTTAAAAATATATATAATTAAAAAATTTTAATCTATAAAATTTTAACTCAACTTTCCACATATAAAAAAATAAACATAAACACAATAGACATTGCAAGCCTGTGGTTTCAGAACTGCTCCAAAAGCTTAGGTCACACACATCTAAGGTCAAATTTGGTAACTGGACTGGACGTATCCAGTATTCACATACACTATATGAACCTCTAGAGGGAAGTTGTACATATATTCACAGCATCCATAGGGATTGGTGATGGGGCATCTTGACTCTACACCCCACTCTCCATGGAGTTAAAGGAATGGTATGGCATGGTGTGGTAAGGTATGGTATGGCATGGTATGGTATGGCATGGTATGATATGGTATGATATGGTAAGGCATTGGCATTGGGACATGCTTGTACTATCTCTCTAAGGACCAAGTGTTATGGACATACACTTCCACCATATGTAGAATTCTTGCCCAATTCTTCCACCCATTACTTCATTTATACACATACTGTAGGCTTCATCTTGGACCATGATGAGGTTCAGATTACGTGTCACTTACACTTAGCAGGTGCTGCTCCATTTCTGACATTCACAGGAGGCATCATATGACATTCGTGACAGTTAATGTATTAGTTCATCAGTTTCTTACATAATATTGTAGGACTTTCAACTCAATCTTCCATATAACATTGTTTCAATTTGGTAAGACATACGGTAGCTGATGATATATTGATTTTAGAGGAGAAGCTGTGGTGAGTTTAGCAGGTGGAAGGAATCCATTCCAGGACTAATTCAGTACAGGTTACAGGGATTATCCCTTGAATCTGCAGTGCGGCCGTCTAACTTCTGAGCCACTAGAGGGAGCTGGCCTTCTGTTCCCAGGAAACCCCATGGCTACAACTAGAGTTGGAGGGCAGAGAATTTGTTTTGGCACCAGCGGAGCAAGTGGGAGAAGTAGAGCTTCAGAGCTCCCCGTGCTTTAATAAGAGGCTCTTCCTGTTACTTCAAAGTGATTTCAAGGTTGTCCTAGGAGACTATATGGGGGAGGAGAAGGAAACTCCCAATAGGTATGCCAGCCGAGTTCCTCCAGCATCTGTTGTCACTATATACCTACACATCTTTGCTAGAGATAGGTAAATCGGTTCTCAATTAACTGGATTTGACCCGAATATTCCAAATTGTTTTGTTTTTAATGAAACAAACAATTGGAGATTCATCTAGAACAAACTAAAATGACCGCTGCCATGACGTCATAATGTTCAGTGTGCCCATGTCACCACTAAGGCCCAATCACAGACCTCAGCATATGACATCACAGAAGAACACCGGACACCCCAAGGAGGCAGATACAGTGCTCAGGATGTCACAAGGAAGCCCAAAAGAGGTAATGGAAGATGAGTATAAATGTTCTGTATTTTTTTCACCACTCCTGGGCCTCCACCTATTATATTCAGGGTTCTGAAGAGACCCCAGACTATAATAATTTCACTTCCAGTTCTATCCAAACAAATTTGGACTGAACCGGGGGATTGTTTTGTCTGAACACAGGATGAAATGAATCTTCAGAGGTTTGTCCATTTTTTGTCCTATTCATATCAAAATCCCTGCAATGCTATTACTTGTTTTACAGTAATGTGCAGTTTTTCTAACATAAGAATAATTTTCAATCATTTTGCTTCCATGTGTTCCCCTTAGTGCTGCTGCTAGTCTGTGCTAGTAGTGGTAGTTCTGTACAAAATCAATCTCCTTACTCCTCTGGCCACTGAAAATATAGCCCCTTTGTATTTCCCTTAAAGAGGCTCTGCACAGAATCAGTCTCCTTCCCCCTCTGACAGCTGACAATATAGCCCCTTCTTACTTCCCCTACAGTACAGATCTCAGCTATACTGTCATATACTTCAGAAACTCTGCACAGAATCAGTCTCCTTCTCCCTCTGACAGCTGACAACATAGGCCCTTCTTACTTCCCCTGCAGGAGGAGTCTTCTCACCTATACTGCCATGTACTGCAGGGACTCTGCACAGAATAAGTTTCCTTATCCCCCTGACAGCAGACAATATAGTCTCTTCTTACTTCCTTTGCAGTTAGAGTATTCTCAGGTATGCTGCCATGTACTGCAGAGGTCTGCACAGAATTTGTCTCCTTTTCCCTCTGACAGCTGATTATATAGTCCAAATCGCAGTACAAACCTCAGCTATACTGCCATGTACTGCAGAGGCTCTGGATAGAATCAGTCTCCTTCCTCCTTTGACAGCTGACAATATAGCCCCTTCTTACTTCCCCTGCAGTAGTAGTCTTCTCAGGTATGCTACCATGTACTGCAGAGGTCTGCACAGAATCAGTCTCTTTCCCCCTCTGACAGCTGACAATATAGCCCCTTCTTACTTCCCCTACAGTACAAATCTCAGCTATACTGTCATATACTTCAGAAACTCTGCACAGAATCAGTCTCCTTCTCCCTCTGACAGCTGACAAGATAGGCCCTTCTTACTTCCCCTGCAGGAGGAGTCTTCAAACCTATACTGCCATGTACTGTAGGGACTCTGCACAGAATAAGTTTCCTTCTCCCCCTGACAGCAGACAATATAGTCTCTTCTTAATTCCTTTGCAGTTAGAGTATTCTCAGGTATGCTGCCATGTACTGCAGAGGTCTGCACAGAATTTGTCTCCTTTTCCCTCTGACAGCTGATTATATAGTCCAAATCGCAGTACAAACCTCAGCTATACTGCCATGTACTGCAGAGGCTCTGGATAGAATCAGTCTCCTTCCTCCTTTGACAGCTGACAATATAGCCCCTTCTTACCTCCCCTGCAGTAGTAGTCTTCTCAGGTATGCTACCATGTACTGCAGAGGTCTGCACAGAATCAGTCTCCTTTCCCCTCTGACAGCTGATTATATAGCCCCTTCTTACTTCCCCTGCAGTACAAATCTCAGTTATACTGCCATGTACTTCAGAAACTCTGCACAGAATCAGCCTCCTTCCCCCTCTGACACATGACAATATAGCCCCTTACTTCCTCTGCAGTAAGAGTCTTCTCTGGTATACTGCCATGTTAGCAGAGGTCTGCACAGAAGCTGTCCCTTTTCCCCTCTGACAGATGATTATATAACCCTTTCTTACTTCCCCTGCAGTAGGAGTCTTCTTGGATATACTACCATGTACTGCACAGACTCTGGACAAAATCAGTCTCCTTCTGCCTCTGACAGCTGACAATATAGCCCCTTCTTATTTCCCCTGCAGTAGGAGTCTTCTCAGTTATACTGCCATGTACTGCAGGGAATCTGCACAGAATAAGTTTCCTTCTCCCTCTGACAGCTAACACTATAGCCTTTTTTTACTTCCCATGCAATAGGATTATCCTCTGGTATGCTTCCATGTACTGCAGAGGTCTGCACAGAATCAGTCTCCTTTCCCCTCTGACAGCTGATTATATAGCCCATACTTACTTTCCCTACAGTATAAATCTCAGCTATACTGCTATGTACTGCAGAGACTCTGGACAGTCTCCTTCCTCCTTTGACAGCTGACAATATAGCCCCTTCTTACTTCCCCATTAGATAGAGACTGTGCAGCTATATTATGAAGTATATGAGTGAGCATGGCAGGGACATGGGGTGGGAGGCAGCAGTGGTGGCAAAACTTTACCAAGAACATTAGTAGTTAAATTTTCCGAAGAAAGCAGCTTCAGATAAAACTGTAGTAGGCGAGGGCTGTGCACCCTGCAGTATACACCCTGATTGTCACATGCTATTACTATTAATTTCTATAGCTCCTTCTATACATTTGCCTATTGTCACCATTTGTAGCAATATCTATACAATAATTTTCCTACCATAGTCTCCTAGAGACAATTCTCTTGTTTCCGGGCACGCGTCTCATCTGTGAAAGGTCAAGCTGTATTGAATTGAATAGCTTAAAAATAAAGCAAACCGAGATAATATTCAGAGAAACATGAAAGAGGCTTTAGAAACAGATGAGCAAATAATCCAGGGTCTAGCACACAACAAGGACTTCATACTTCATAACGGAGCCGAGGATGTGAGACTGAGATTGTAACAGTGGAAATTACATGATAGAAATGAACTTTCTGCCAGTGATAGAAGCAAGTGGATTGTTCTTTACTAAAATAATCTACATTGGATGTTCACTGGATAACAAAACACCTGCAAAGTCCTGGAGTTACCTGGACAATACATTCATAGGTGGATATTAGCAGTGGTTAACATGGAGTTGGCCCTGCTCCTTGCCGTCGTAGCCTTCACATAAAATTCAGGACAAGGGCTGTGGAGGTTTGCTTCCTTTGGGCGCACATATTCTATGATAAGCTTGGCTCTTATTTGCTATTCCAGTGGATCTCAAAAAGTTGTCCCACAATCACAATGTAGGATCATCTATCCACAGAATAGATAATAAGTCTTACCTTTGGGGCTTTCAACACTGGGTTCCCACTATTCACAAAATGGGGGCCCTGGAGCAAAGGTCCTGCCTGTGCATTGCCACTCCATTTGATCTTTGGATCTCTGTGGGACTGGTGGACATAACCTACTACAGCACTTACATAGTAACATAGCAAAAAAGGTTGGAAGAATATAAAGGTTTACCAAGTCCAACCTATAAACCTACAGTGTTGATCCAGAGGAAGGCAAAAAAAATGAGGCTGATGCCAATTGTTCCATTTCAAGAAAAAAAAAAAAATTCCCATCTCCGTCAATCAGTATAAAACCCTGAATCAACTTCTCATGTCCAAAAATCTAATCCCTATAACCTGCAATATTTTTCTTTGCATGAAAAACAGATCACTTGTTCTCCTGATCAGTGAGGGTCCAAGCAGTAGGACCCCTGACAATCGGACGCATAATATCATGTGATTGTTGGACAACCCTTTAAAGGTTCTGACTCTAGGTTGGCTAATTGTTTTTATACCAAATTTCACAAAAAGTTTTTACTTGGGGTGTGGGCATGCTGGAATACTAAAGATCATTGCTAGAGTCCTACGCTAAGTTCACACTAGCGTTCAGGTTTCCGTCCTTCAGGTCTCCTTGGGGACCCGAAAAACGGAAACCCTATCCACTTTAAAAGCGGATAACCGCGGAACCTCATGGACCCCATAGACTATAATGGGGTCTGCCAGGTTTCCATCTGGTTTCCGACAATTTTATCCTGCTTGCTAGCTTTACTGTGAAGTTAGTAAAACAATATTCTCTAGAACTAAGAAATGTTATGGAAACTTTTATACAAAACCAAGAGATAAACAATTTCTCTGGTGGATAAAAGCAGATGAAAGTTTATTTATAAGTGAGGTTACAATGAAGTATATTAGAGGTAGAGATCATTTTAAGAATAAACAGAACAAAGAGACATAGCTACAGGGACCTCCGATAGGACAGAAAAATCTGGACAAGGTCCCAAAATCAGCCAAATTTATGGCAGCCAGCCACCAGAACTGTCACTCTCATTGGAGAATTAGTATAATTATACATGTGACATATAGTTATCTCTAAAGAACATTATGCGGCATAAACATCAAGCTTGTCTCTCTTCAAGGCAGTGCTTATCACAATATTTTGACTAATTTATCCCAAAGTCTCTGGACTCGTTTGGTTCCAAGTAATTATATCACAGGTGGATATTCTTCTTCACATAAGGCCACATGTGAAAATGTAAGCAATAAAGAAATTAGCAGTATACATATATAAAACATGTGATACAATATAATAGCAGCTGATTATTAGTAAAAACTATAATGATTATTTTTATTTAACAAAAACCAAAATCAACATTACTAAATTACCAAATGTTACAGTTCCAGCTCCACATATTAGGGCAGGAAGACATCTCCTGATATCCACCAACCATAATTCATCAATAATACTGGCAGATAGTATGGCCTTACTTTCAATCCAGAGAGTGTTTTGTTGTGCCATGTTAGAACATGGTGATCTCAAGCATGAATGCTTCTGCTCAATCATACCCACAGTTTTTGAGCTGAAGTTGATATGGTCTTGCTATTGCCTTTGCTGATAATGAGGTTCCTACCATGTCCTAACTCTCATTACTTATGCTACTGGTCCTGGTTTTGACTCCAGTCCTGATTGATTCTAACCCAGACCTCAGCCTTGTTCCTGGACCTCACTCTTAGGATTGTTCAATGGTGCCTGTTGTTCTTCTCCTGGCTCTGACCCTTGGCTCCATTCCTGACAATGCTATTTCTCATTCTGTGTCTTGTTTCCTCTTGATAACCCTCCCAGTGATAGCTGTGGGCTCAGTTACCAGATGCACAACTTCTACATCAAAACTACTACTGCCAATCTGTTACTATTCTGGAGACACTGTTCTGTAGATACTCATTAGCAATGTCCATACCTCCTTGCGAAGGTTAAAAGTAAAGATCAAGGATCCCTTAGACTTCATACCCTTGTCTAGTCAACATTGCACAGATTTTGGCTTGGAGAATCCAGATCTCTGGTTTGTGACTGTAACATCACTGATTTTTGCTTCTATAACAACAATGGGGTCCGTTACATGAACACCTGTAACATATTTAAACTCCAAAAAGCTCATCAAAAAGGCACCAATCTCAAATCTTCCAGGTTGCCTATATGTTTATATGTATCTTACTTCTACTATATGTTTGAGAGGTGCCTATTCTTTCTCCTTTACCTTCTAAACCACTCATAGAGACCATAGATACAATTCTTTGGGAGGAAAGTCCTAATAATAAGAATGCTGCCATGACCCCAATACCTTGGTACTCCAAGAGCTGCAAGTATTTGGCAGCAGGACAATAAGATTGATGACTTCATTCAATTATATCTGCATTCTCCCCATCCACCCATCCACCATGCACCCAGGTACCTTCAGAGTTAATCCAGACCCCTGATCAAACAATATTTTACCCATCGGAATAGATATAAATTGTGAATGTCTTGCAATTTCTCATATTTGAAGCAGTGCTATGGACAGTAATTAAATATCACCTCCAAATATAGATCTATGTAATAACAGGTGAATCCGCATCATTAATAACCTGAGCATCTGACTAATATTAAATGCAGAAGAACATGCTCTCTATATTAACCTCTCATTCTGCCAGAAAGGAAACTAATGAGCATAAAGTAAACTATTGACAGAGAATTGACAAGAGGTCATCCTCTCGCCCGCTATAATTACGGTATCTGGTATCAGCACTAATGAAGTAAAGTAATTGTGGTCTAATTAAGAGTAAAAGGAAAGTGTGTAAGGTCTACTCTTAGTTTTCTGACCAGAGGCTTTATGATGCTCCTGAACCCAAATGCAAAATCTATAAAGGACCCCCAACCTTTCTAACCTACAATGTGCTATTTATAACATTGTCTTCTTAAGACAGGGAGACTTCTTGGACCTCTGAGCACCAGGACCTTGGTGGGACTGCTACCTACTATGTGCTGTTTATTATACCAGTGTCCTCCTAAAAGGCAGAGAGACTTCTAGGACCTCTCTGCAACAGGACTTTGGCACCTCTGCACCCACAATAGCAAATCCTCTGTTTGTGACAGTGCTCTTCGAATAGCTCAAGTAGACCCCCAACTACTCGGAGAATAGAGTCCCTAATACCAATCATGAAAAAAAAAAGGTAGTGGTGCTTAATTGCACATTGCATAACCTATACAAAGGGGCAGCACCAATGGAGTAGGGATTTCCTCAACACTCTATCTTAAAGGGCATGGACCGAGCCCTATAGCTAACACATGGATTATATCTAGGGTACATTGGCATAGTACATGATGGTAAACACCATCATACTTGTTACATTTCCATCTACTTATTTGACTTGGAGCTCAAGACGTAGAGTAGACTTCACTGCAAATTTTGGTATGTGCATGTCTAAAGAGACCCCAGAGTATAAGAGAACTTCCAGTGGTCCAAAACTAAATTGATGGGTAAACCTAAACAGATACATGTGATAATGAGTCTCGCGAGGTTCATCCATCTCTACCTTTGACCTTAATATAGGACCTCACTGGATGATAGCAAAGAGATGGGACAGGGGTTATATATGTAGCAGGAAACTTGAGTTCAGTTTTCTCCAAATGGGGAAGCATTGTTTGATTGGTTACAGTCACAAGTACAGTACTTGTTGGTTACTTTGCACAGAACTTAGTCGTTTCAATCCTCCAGTGAGCACATGACATAATGGTTGCTTAGCATGTTGTATACATGTTTTGTAGCAGAAATCTCTTTACAGTACCAAACGGGTTTACATTACATTGGTCCAAGGTCACAGACTCCACCATTGTCTTCTTCTCAGTGTATCATGGCGCGTCCGAAGATTATTTTGCCTGTAATTCCGACCCTTTTATCACATAATCTTACACAGTCTTGTGCTATATGGGGCTAACACTATCACTGTGTGTACCAGAGCTGCTATATATAAGTTCACATCTCAGCATGTTAAAATTAATTTTAGCTACAAGTGTAAAGAGCGGCCATGTTGTTATTCAGGGAAAGTAAAATAGAAGGCAACCTTTATACAGCAAACAGTGGGATCTCAATTATATTCATCTATTATATCAATAAATAATAAAAAGCTGAGAAAGCTGAGACATGCTGTACCTTACGCCATGATCAGGAATTAAAGGACTGAAATCATGATGTGCAAGAGAAAAGAATATTCATTCAGGGCATTTAAAGGGGTCGTATAGGATTAGAAACATATGGCTGCTTTCTTTGAAAAAACAGCACCACTCCAGTCTACAGGTTGTGTCTGGTATTGCAGTTCTGTTATAGTCACTTCAATGGAGGTGAATTGCAATACCAGATACAACCCATGGAGAGGTGTGACGATGTTTTATAATCCTGCACAAACCCTTTAAACCAGATGTCATCAATAGGTCAAGTCTTTTGGTGGCACAGATCCACAGGCATTAGATATACTTTTTTTTAGGTCTTGACAACTTGCCAAGCCTCTTTGCCAATTGTTTTGTTTCCAGTGTTCTCTACAGCTGAAGTTTTGTAAAAGATAGATAGTTATGGATGGATAGATAGTAGTAGATAGATAGATAGATAGATAGATAGATAGCTACTGTAGAAAGATAGATACTGTGGATGATAGATAGATATTTAGATGACAGATAAATAGATAGATAGATAGATAGATAGATAGACATAGATAGATATAGATAGATATAGATAGATAGATAGAGATAGATAGATAGATAGATAGATAGAGATAGATAGATAGATAGATAGATAGATAGATAGATAGATAGATACATACAGTGCCTTGCGAAAGTATTCGGCTCCCTTGAACTTTTCAACCTTTTGCCACATTTCAGGCTTCAAACATAAGGATAAAAAAATTTAATTTTTTGGTGAAGAATCAACAACAAGTGGGACACAATTATGAAGTGGAACAAAATTTATTGGATATTTTAAACTTTTGTAAAAAATAAAAAACTGAAAAGTGGGGCGTGCAATATTATTCGGCCCCCTTAAGTTAATACTTTGTAGCGCCACCTTTTGCTGCGATTACAGCTGTAAGTCGCTTGGGGTATGTCTCTATCAGTTTTGCACATCGAGAGACTGAAATTCTTGCCCATTCTTCCTTGGAAAACAGCTGGAGCTCAGTGAGGTTGGATGGAGAGTGTTTGTGAACAGCAGTTTTCAGCTCTTTCCACAGATTCTCGATTGGATTCAGGTCTGGACTTTGACTTGGCCATTCTAACACCTGGATACGTTTATTTGTGAACCATTCCATTGTAGATTTTGCTTTATGTTTGGGATCATTGTCTTGTTGGAAGATAAATCTCCGTCCCAGTCTCAGGTCTTTTGCAGACTCCAACAGGTTTTCTTCCAGAATGGTCCTGTATTTGGCTCCATCCATCTTCCCATCAATTTTAACCATCTTCCCTGTCCCTGCTGAAGAAAAGCAGGCCCAAACCATGATGCTGCCACCACCATGTGTGACAGTGGGGATGGTGTGTTCAGGGTGATGAGCTGTGTTGCTTTTACGCCAAACATATCGTTTTGCATTGTGGCCAAAAAGTTCGATTTTGGTGTCATCTGACCAAAGCACCTTCTTCCAAATGTTTGGTGTCTCCCAAGTGGCTTGTGGCAAACTTTAAACGAGACTTTTTATGGATATCTTTGAGAAATGGCTTTCTTCTTGCCACTCTTCCATAAAGGCCAGATTTGTGCAGTGTACGACTGATTGTTGTCCTATGGACAGACTCTCCCACCTCAGCTGTAGATCTCTGCAGTTCATCCAGAGTGATCATGGGCCTCTTGGCTGCATCTCTGATCAGTCTTCTCCTTGTTTGAGATGAAAGTTTAGAGGGATGGCCGGGTCTTGGTAGATTTGTAGTGGTCTGATACTCCTTCCATTTCAATAACCAATAAATTTCGTTCCACTTCACAATTGTTTCCCACTTGTTGTTGATTCTTCACCAAAAAAATTAAAATTTTATATCCTTATGTTTGAAGCCTGAAATGTGGCAAAAGGTTGAAAAGTTCAAGGGAGCCGAATACTTTCACAAGGCACTGTAGATAGATAGATAGATAGATAGATAGATAGATAGATAGATAGATCGGCAGACAGAAGATAGATAGATAGATAGATAGATAGATAGATAGATAGATACAGTAGATAGATAGATAGATAGATAGATAGATAGATAGATAGATAGATCGGCAGACAGAGAGAGAGATAGATAGGCAGACAGATAAGGAGATAGATGGATAGAAGATAGATAGATAGATAGATAGATAGATAGATAGATAGATAGATAGATAGATTTTTGAAATAATACATGTTTTGTTTTAGTACTTTAGTCAAGCATAAGTTTCACTTGGAATAAATGATAAATTATGTTTTTCTGATTCTATTAAACATTGCAGATTGTCTAAGTGCATATTGAGTTCTGCACATTTAGTAATATTTTCTGTTTTATCAGACTGATAAGCAGTGTGTGGAGGAATCTTTCCACCTACTCAGGGTACACTGCTATTTGCAGTAATTTCATGTTCAGTGAAGTGAGTAGGAACACGCTTGGTGAAGAGGTATAATTTCATATCCTCTATGTAGTTCTAGGAAATACTTAAAATTAATATTGATTCTAAAATTAGCATTTCTATATAATGTTTGAATATGTTATCTTTCTATAGGCAAGCCAGTCCATGGTGGGGGTTGTAGTGTATCTATGGTCACATGTTTGCTTCGTACTCTTAGTGACAACTGAAGACAAAGATTATTATATGAGGCCCCAAGCACCTTTGGGAGAAGTGACATCATTCTGCTCCTCATAGGCGGTACAAAATTAGACAGGGCTCCACCTCCACTGTGACACAGAAAAGTTAGATTGGGAGATCAGAGCATAGATTCATAAGGGATCAAGTTTGTGATCTTTGCTGATTTCTGCAGATATTGCAATAGGAAATATTCATGTAGAGCCCTGACAGGACCTTTTCATTAAATGACATCATCATATGATTTCAGTTTCTTTCACTCCTTGGTGCAGGGGTATGGCCATTCCTGTATAGTATGGAATTTGCTTCCCTGTGTACCTACACAAGGCCCACATGTCATGTTTTCCCAGTGGGAAACAGAAGAGGCATAGAAAGTTTGAAGAATAGGCTAGTGTAATCACATAGGCTTGTAAGATGGGAAAGAAGACCAAGAGAGCAGATTCCAGTCTCGTAAAACACAAAGCTTGATACCTACTCTACATACTGGTCTTAAATGAATAGACCAGGGGTGTAGCTATGCATATAGGATGCAAATATAGAAACTGCTCAAAGACCCCTTTGCTGAATAAATAGACATCAGTATTACTCATAGCACATGATGGGTGGGGTTCCCTTGTACAAATTTTGCTTTTGGGTTCAAGAGATTCAAGTTATATCTCAGGAATAGACATACAGAGGCCTTTGAACTTTGGAGAAAAATACTTTGCACTGTGACATATACAGTACTTGCTTACTCTCCCAAACTGTCCAGGAGGCTCCTGCGAAAAGGGATGACAACCCAACATCTCGGAAGAGTAGGCAAATCCCCCAGGTCTGGCGATATCCACTAGGCTCTTGGTCATAATATATGACGCCTAGTGATGGGAGAACCTACAAGAGATGCTTTGTGAATATTTGTGAGGTTCCCGGGGAGGATTTGTTTTTTGTTTAGGTCCGAGCTGGAAGTGTTGTTATAATAATGTAGGGTCTCTTCATGACACAAAGTGTTAGAATACGAGACCAGAGAGGGTGTGTAACAACAAAAAAACCCCACTTATAATCAGCTTTAGTGAGTTCTGCCATGGCATCCAGTCTTCTTCCTTGGGCGTCTTCCATATCTTCCAGCATTCTCCCTGATACCATTGAGTCAACCTTCATTAAGGCATAGACAACATGAGGCTTTGATGCTTTGTTGCATTCTGTTTCTTCAAAGTGTCATGATGTTGATGGTCCACTTACCATTGAGACCAAATTACAGGTCTCAGTGGTGACCAGGGACTAGGGATGAGCAAACTGGTTCAGTTGAGCCCAAAATGGGTTTCATCACCCATGAACTGTTATTATACTTTGGGATCTCTCCAGACCCCAGAGTATAAATAGTGGGGGCCTATGGGAAGTGCAGACAAAATAAAAAACACAGATATTCACCATTCGTCACCTGTCCAGGGTGTGTGGTCTTCTTTCCCAATGTCCAGGCTTCAGTCACAGGCTCTTCCAGTATCTTCTCCAATGTCACGAGCCCCAGAGCCTTTGCGCCTCCCTTGAGACTCCAGAGTATAATAACACTTCTCATATGGACCAAACAAGTTTGGTGAGAATCAAAACATGTGGGAAAACCTTGCAAGTATTCAATTATTATACTCTAGGGCCTAAAGAGACCCCAATGTACAATAATGATTCTTGGGTGATGAACCCCCAAAATTCAGTTTTGTCTGAACTCTAAATTTTTGGAAAATTCATAACGAACCTGGTTTGGCATCTCTAACCTCATCACAAAAAGAGGGCGTGGCCACCGTGTTATTTTATGTCCATGTCCCAGGTAGCAGCATGACACGTAACCAAAAAGGGGTGTGTCGCAAACCAAAGGGGCAGGGCTTCAGTACGAGGGAAAGCCATATGTCCATTTTCACAAGGTGGTCTGCCCGAGGTCAACTTCTAAACGTAAAAAGTTTTCACATTGTACATACCGTTTCCTACAAGCAATGAACTATGATGAGAAGAATCATATGCAACTGACTATTCAAAAACTCAAAAATCCATTTTTGAAATTTTTGTAATCGTAAATCACCACAATACTGTATGGTCTGTGATGATAATATTTTGGTGCTCAACTAAATTTCATTTTTTTACAATTCTCTTGCATTTGCCTTATTGTTTTATTAGAATTAATCCTAATAATTAGGATTTTTCGACCAGACCTTAATGATAGACTATGCTCAGCCACATTCAGTGAATATTCCACTTTGTTTGCATACTTTACGCTATTGATACGTGCATTTTCTGGATCATTTCCTGGATATTATTGTGGCCATTATTGTGCATTGTTTGGTTAATTACACCTGTTTCCACAAAATGGCTACTATTGTGCCTGGGCGCAGAAAATAAAGCTTTAATAGTAATTTAATAGGTTGAATAATTTTAGATTGACTGTAGCAAATGGCCATGAAATGTGAATCATCAGATATATCACCGACTGAAGGCGGAAATCTGCAGGTTGTGTATTATACTGTGTCTAAACATTGCTGAGAAATGAAGCTTTAATTCCTTAGTTTTTGCAGTGTCTCTGAAGGACGTGATTCTTTTACTGACATATTAGAACTTCAGAGAGTCAGATCTCTATGTGTCTGGGCCCCTTTAGCACACAATCTGTCTACCCTTCCCTTGGATTATTATTTCTTGCAACAATCCAATAAGGGTTTTTGCAACATTTGGATGGGTGGATCATGGTAAGGAAAAAGAAGACTAAAAAGTTATGATAAAAAATGTCAATAAATCCAACACATTGTAGCTTGCTAAATTGTAATATAACTTAAAGTTTCTTATGGGTCCAAAATCTTAGACTTTCATTTTTATGACCATAAAATTATTTGCAATTTTTTTTCTCCCGAATTCCTCCACCCTACTTCCTATTCTGATGATCTCCTTCTGTTTTGTTTCAGGCCAACACAAGCATCATGATCTCAGTGTGCCCCATATGACTTGCAAATGTTATCATGTTGGTGTCCACATGTGACTGGGCACCAGTGATCCCTTGGGGGCCGTGACATCACACAAGAGGACAGAAGAGGACCTCAAGGGAACTCTGGACGCCATGGAAGTGCCCACTAGAGGTGAGGAAAGGTAAGTATAAGTGTTTATTATTTTTCCCTACCTATGAAGAGACCCCAGAGTATAGTAATGGTTTGTTGATGGTGATCCCTAAGAGTTTCAGGTTTGAGTTGAACCTGAAACTTTTGGAAAATGCAGGACAAATATGGTTCATTCCAAACTGGTTCACTCAACTCTACCCATAATACAGATTGTGGTGCTCCATGCTTAAAAAAGTATACATTTTCCAGGCTTATTGATGCTTTATTCAAAGTTGCCAACATGTAAAGATGTAGTGCAATCTTAGCAGGGTCGCTATGATCTGCTTTCTAAAAGATGGTCCCAAGCATGTCACTACCAAGACATTCATATACCCTAATAGATTATAAGAGATATGAGGCAACCCATTTAAGTTATCCTCTGTCCACAGTATAAGAGTATTATCGGACCCAACCTGGGTCTACCTCTGATTGTCAAGTGATGCCAAATTATAACGTACACACGTGGACAAAATTGTTGGTACCCCTCGTTTAATGAAAGAAAATCCCACAATGGTCACAGAAATAACTTGAATCTGACAAAAGTAGTTTGCCAAACTACATGTTGACAAGTCACAAAGCTTCTGGGAGAATTTCCTATGGACTGATGAGACAAAAATCGAAATTTTTGGCAAGGCACATCAGCTCTATGTTCACAGACAGAAAAATGAAGCATATCTTGAAAAGAACACTGTCCCTACTGTGAAACATGGAGGAGGCTCTGTTATGTTCTGGGGCTGCTTTGCTGCATCTGGCACAGGGTGTCTTGAATCTGTGCAGGGTACAATGAAATCTCAAGACTATCAAGGGATTCTAGAGAGAAATGTGCTGCCCAGTGTCAGAAAGCTTGGTCTCAGTCGCAGGTCATGGGTCTTGCAACAGGATAATGACCCAAAATACAGCTAAAAACACCCAAGAATGGCTAAGTTGAAAAGATTGGACTATTCTGAAGTGGCCTTCTATGATCCCTGACCTAAATCCTATTGAGCATCTTTGGAAGGAGCTGAAACATGCCGTTTGGAAAAGGCACCCTTCAAACCCGAGACAACTGGAGCAGTTTGCTCATGAGGAGTGGCCAAAATACCTGCTGAGAGGTGCAGAAGTCTCATTGACAGTTACAGGAATCGTTTGATTGCAGGGATTGCCTCAAAAGGTTGTGTAACAAAATATTAAGTTAAGGGAACCATCATTTCTGTCCAGGCCTGTTTCATGAGATTTCTTTTTTAAATAATTCTGTTGAAGCCTGGTTGGAAAGCAATGTCTGACTTTCATTTGTTCATTTTCATAGAATTTTTATATATTATTACTTTTGTCAGATTCAAGTTATTTCTGTGACCATTGTGGGATTTTCATTCATTAAACAAGGGGTACCAACAATTTTGTCCACATGTGTATATGTGAGCTCGCGTGAAATGACCAGGCACAACAGGAAGTGTGCTGATTGGTGGGCTTCTAACTAGGTGGACCCCCACCATAACTGAGAACTGTTCATGGCTTCTCTTTAGTAATCCCATAGAGATTAAAGGAGTACAAGTGTGCATGTGTGACCTCCTGTCTAGTCAAACAGGAAGACTTGGGACCCCTATTCTTGTGATTGGTGGTCCCAACGGTCCTAATGTCCCCCTATTGACAAAGTTTAAAAATAATTTTAATTTGTGGTGCGACCCCTTTAAATAGTATTATAGAGTTGAGTATTATGGTTGACTTGGTCATACAGTACTATTTGACTTTATCCTTAGTGCAAACAAGTTGGTCCTTGGGGCTCTAAACCCTCCTCTAGGGACCATCACATGACATACATTTTTGTTTTTTTAATATGGTTTTAATGCATTTATGATAAACAATATGTATCTCAATAAGAAACTGCATTGTCTATTTGTCGATGAGGAAATTTTCAGAAGCAAATGCTTCCAGATTATCTACATAAAAAAGAACAAAAACTTGTCTTCTTAAATCCTTTCATAATGAGGAAGTGAAGACAAGCCTTCACCGGAGCTCAGTTTTCATCTGTCTTCGTCTTTATTTGTTCCTCAGAGTTCTGAACTAATCAGGTTATGTTCACCAATCTCAATTAAAAATGCAACTTGGCATTAATTATATACAAATGACAGATGTTAATAAATCTCCAATATTTCTACCTGGTAGCGGGCCTTGGGCTGTCTCGCAAACAGATGTTACTTTTTAGAAGTACAATAGTTGCTTTGGTGTGAAGTGAACCAATTCTATAGAGTAAAATAACTTTTTCAGAAGTGTTTCATGTCAGCTTTGAAGAAAAATAGAATTATTAATCTTTTTTTTTTTTTTTTTTTTACAGAGCAGAAGCCTATACCACAGTAATGGGATCCCATCAGTCCCTGTCCCGAGGGGCTGTAATAACCCAACATAGATCAACAGTCATGAACCATTTTGACCTTAAATCATGTATACATTCTGTATAAACACAGACAGACCTCTTGTAGATTGTTTTTTTGACTAAATTTATACCATGCCCAACTTTTTGTACAGACACTCTTAGCGGGGTTTTCCAGGAATGATTTTAGGTTAGCATAGGTCACCCTCACCGGTCAGCTGTTTGAAGAACACCTCAGTCTCTTCCCTATACAGATGACATCATGTGCATCAGTCACACATAGTTGGGCGAATCAGCTTGCTGTTTTCGGCCCGATTATTCCAAATTGTTTTTTTTTTTTTTACCCAAACCGAACAATTTGGGATTTGATTACCGCAACATGATTTGCGGTAAGTTATTATACTCTGGGGTGTCTTAAGACTCCAGAGTATAATAGGAGTAGGCTAATTATTGTAAACAATAAATTACATTAATGCTCACCTTCCCTCACCTTCTTTGGGCCTCCTTGTGGCATCCGGTGATCTGTTTCTTCCTCCTCCGGGCATGTGACGTTTCAGAAGAGCACCAGAGCCGGTGTCGTTCTCTTTTCTATGACATCATGCGCCTGGGGTCATCATTAAGGACTGTGATTGGGCCTCGGTGGTAACATGGGAATGCCGAGCATCATGACAGGTTTGGGCCAAATCAAACCGGAGGATCACTTTTTTCAAACACTGGACAAAACGAATCTTCAGAGGTTCGCCCATCCTTAGTCACTTGGTACAGCAACAGCTCAGTCCTATTCAAGTGAATGGGGAAGAACTGCAATATGAAGTGGAACCCCTACAACATGTATGGTGCTGTGCTTGGTTTTGAGTGAAGAGGCTGCAGTGATCATCTGAAACCTGTGCACCCTTCAACCAACTGACGGTTGTGGTGCAGGGCATCGTACCCTCTCCAATCACATATTGACGACCTATCCTAAGATCATCTCCGTTGATATCTCCGTTGCCGAGATATGACTGTTTTTGCATCATGCAAATGAGCTCTTTGTAGCAACAAGGGCATTGCCATTGCTCCGAAGAGGAAAGCGGCAATATCCTCGCTGCCAAAAAGATCATTTGTATATTGACCAAAACAGAAATATCTTGGTAATGGAGGCAGTGATTCACAAAAGGAAAACACGGTTTGATTCAGGTGACCCTAACCTATCTGCGGGTTGGATTTATATACTGGGTTCTCGTGACAGACTCCCATTCATGTGAGATCATCACATCAAAATAATCGACTCTACAGACAGCCTTAGATGAGTTTCACCCATGACTACCATGTCCCGTGACCACATAGGGGCCATAGGTCTTAGCGTGAATGTCAATAAGAATACTTTATGTGTTTTCGATGAATATGACATTGCTGTGAAAAAAAAAATACTCAATAAAATTCATTACGACGTAAACACCATTTACTTTATATCTGATGGATGTCTTCTACCATGTTTTAAGACACCCGGCATTGATTTTATGTTGATAAGAAGCCCCTTTAATGGATGATCTGACGATACAGTTAACTGGATTAGCTACCGGGAAATGCAATAACAATTGTGTAACCTAATTTGATGACCCATTGATTAACCCATTCAGTGCAA
>CAMRHE010000338.1:1085000-1215000 GCA_947044405.1 Leptodactylus fallax
TGCCCCATTAGTACTTAGCCCCATACAGTACACATTCAGTGCCCCATTAGTACTTAGCCCCATACAGTACACATTCAGTGCCCCATTAGTACTTAGCCCCATACAGTACACATTCAGTGCCCCATTAGTACTTAGCCCCATACAGTACACATTCAGTGCCCCATTAGTTTTTAGCCCCATACAGTACACATTCAGTGCCCCATTAGTACTTAGCCCCATACAGTACACATTCAGTGCCCCATTAGTACTTAGCCCCATACAGTACACATTCAGTGCCCCATTAGTACTTAGCCCCATACAGTACACATTCAGTGCCCCATTAGTACTTAGCCCCATACAGTACACATTCAGTGCCCCATTAGTACTTAGCCCCATACAGTACACATTCAGTGCCCCATTAGTACTTAGCCCCATACAGTACACATTCAGTGCCCCATTAGTACTTAGCCCCATACAGTACACATTCAGTGCCCCATTAGTACTTAGCCCCATACAGTACACATTCGGTGCCCCATTAGTACTTAGCCCCATACAGTACACATTCAGTGCCCCATTAGTACTTAGCCCCATACAGTACACATTCAGTGCCCCATTAGTACTTAGCTCCATACAGTACACATTCAGTGCCCCATTAGTACTTAGCTCCATACAGTACACATTCAGTGCCTCATTAATAGTTAGCCCCATACAGTAAACATTCAGTGCCTCATTAATAGTTAGCCCCATACAGTACACATTCAGTGCCCCATTAGTACTTAGCCCCATACAGTACAGAGATCCATTATTGCTCATTTACATGGCTATTCCCACCTTAGATATTAAGATGCCTATCCACAAATATGCCATATACATCTAATAGGTACAGGTCTCATGTTTGGTAACAAAGGTCCCCGACCCCATCCTGTACGTGCTCTTCTCTTTGCACTCACTTCTACAGATAATATGAAAAATGCTGAGAAAGTGTGTGTCCTCGGAAACTGAGTAAAAGCCTTTTTATATAACGAAGAAAGAAAATCACCAAAGCCAACATTATGTAAGGAGGAACAATAAAATGGGAGCCCCTATGAGCAATTTGTCACGGTGCACCATGCAGCCCAAAGCTGGCCATGTATCAATGATTTATTAGATTTTCTTAGGCGATTCCAACCTATTGTGTTGCTTTTCTAATTCCCCCACTCTTCTGTGGACTTCTGATTTCCCAGCCAATTTGTTGGTGTTGCCAGCGCACATGCCAGACAATCCATTACGCATCTCAAAGCAAATTACACAAGTGCTAGTAGTTAGCTTCTTTGGAAAGAGAGCAATATCTTTCACAATATCTTAGTTTTCCTAACTATATTGTGTCCATAACAAGCTTCTTACTATGTGATGGATTGTTAATTGCTTTATCTATCTTATTCTATATGGTACAAGAAAACTAAAAGACGAGTCCTGACAAATATAAGATCAAAGCAACATTCTTTATGTTAGTAGTAACTAATTGATCATGAAGCTAAATCATTGAGCAGGGCAGAGCGGAGTATCGGCACTGTCATGTGAGGCGTATGGACTGATATTATTGTTATGGGGACACATGGGTATCTAAGAAAAGGGGAATACAAATGTAAGTGTACCTAACCTCTCAACGAACTAAAGCATAAAGCAATACTAGAGATGGGCAAACCTTAAGAGATTCATTTAGCCAATATTCGGGACATTCGTCCCCTAGTTTAGTTTCGGAAGCATTATTATTAGACTATATTGTCTGTTCAGACCCCAGAGTATAATAAGTGGAGGTCCAGGGAAGGTGCGGAAAAATAGTAAACATTGATCCTCACCGTTCCTCTCCTGGGCTTCTTTACAGTATCCGTCTTCGGTCCTCTTCCAGCCACCTAGGTGACATCAGAGGCCCCGGGGTCATTGCATAAAAGAGTCATGACATTGGCTGTTGAGACCCAATTACAAGTCTGAGCAGCCCCCATGGCTGGAAGAGACTGAAAGAGAACTAAAGACATTAAAAAGAAATACTGACCTATATTGTGAAGCACTTTGGGTAGTATAAAAATTTCCAATTCATGTCAAGAAGCCTCGGTCTTTATGTTCATCTCTCCTCTCTCTTTCTTTCAGCTCCCACTCCGCCTCCTCGGTGACGCCATGCATTCAGGGTTATCAATGATGACGTCATGAAGCTTGGTTTGCCCATGTGACCGCTGGTTGCCCTATTACATGTCTCAGCCATGACGTCACCAGGATGCCGTAAAGAAGCCCAAAAGAGGTATTTTTGTCACCTCCCCTTGGCCTCCACCTACTATACTCTGGGGTCTTTAGTGGCCATTTTAGTTTTCCAGAGATGAATCTCCATTTGTTCTGTTTTGTAGAAAAATTTTGAATATTTGGGTCGAATTGCTCATCTCTAATCATAATGATTTGTGGGTAGCAAACCCAATAAGTTTGGGTCTTTTTGGGAAAATTTGTTACAAGCTCAACTTGTTACAAATCTCTACTTACTCCACACCAAGTGAGCACATTACCTTACACTTTTTACCCTAGAGGGCTATGTTGTAGCAGTAACTGTACCCCCAATATTCATCATGTCACACACTGCCTGACTGGTAATCTCCTCTCACTTGTTTGAAGTCTGCTAAACTCCTTCAATCTCTCCTTGTGTGAGATTCATTGTTTGCTGTCGTCATACCTGTCCTTTCTTTGTTCTGTCCTGGAGAGAAGACGAGTCTGTGGAGACGTCCTTATGCTTATCAGGCAGCTCACAGCAGTGACAATACATGTGGCATATTCATTATATTAGCTCTTCAGAGTCAAGAACAATTGGCAAGTGTAAGGCCCAAAGCAAGAAGTAAGCGAACAAGCCCACCTGCTGTTGCCGTTCCTAGGACTGGCATACTGATGATAAGACGCCGAATGAAACATTAAGGTTATTATTCATTTCTTGAACATGGTAAGTGGTTGAGTTTTCATTATGGCAATCACTCAAATTTCACATTTATAATTATTTGAGTGACTTAGAATGAGCTTGGTTCAATGGCCGGCTGGATGCGGCTCTTCTAGGACACGTTATTATGTGTAGACATCACATTAAGGAAAGCTCAATAATAAAGAACCATTCAGCTTGTTAGTTTTTCCCATTGTGACAAGTGGTGGCTGTTACTTACTACTGAGTTTAGAGCCAAGCAAATGAGGGCCCCAATTTACCCTAAGCAGATAATGAAATGCGTAGAGAATTCCTGTCCAAGTAGAGTGGATGACTCTTCGGTATGTAAGTGTTCTCTCGATCAGCCTACATCTATTCCTCCCTACACATACTATGCATGTTCGGTTAGGTTAAGTATGCATATGTTCTCCATGGGGAGATGGGAATAACCACTGCTAGACATGTCTAGAAGATATTACAAATTGTGTCCACTAGAGACGGGCAAGATTCGTTTTGCGAATATTCACAAGGTTCACCTGTAACGTTCATTCGCATCTGAACTGGAAGTGATATTACTATACTCTGGGGTCTCTTTCTGCACCTGGCATCTGGGCTTCACGTGGGCTCTTCCAGCATCATCCAGGATGGGAAAAGGTGAATTTCATTGGATTTATTTTGTTCACACCCCCCTGAGTCTCTAGAGAACCTAGAGTATAATAACAATTTGTGGGTGGCGAAACCCAAAATTGTTGGTTTCAGCCAAACCTGAAATTTTTGGAGAATTTGTCATGAACCCATCTCGTTAGGAACTGTTCATTCATATCTAGTGTCAGCTATCTAGTGTCAAAAATTATCTCCTATTTGGTTAAGGACTCTAAGTTTCTCGCGTTATTACAACGTGCTAAAAGAAACTCTTGAAAGGCTGCAATTCACTACACAACCACTGAGTGGCTGCACACAGACACAAATGGGATAGTTAGCATATCATTTTGTGATAATGTATCATAAAACCATGTTTTTTTTAGAAAATTAACTTGTGATACACATATTTAGACAGCTAAAGAACAGGTAAAGGACGAATCTGTATCTGGGCATTGCCAGTAGTCATCTGTGGTCTATAGGGAACCTTAGTTGTCCACAACAGAAAAAGAAGCATTACACAAAAACTACTAAAAACAATGGGTAGTACTCATATTACATGCAAAGAGCAGGTCCTCTAAAGTATGACGGATGACAATGGACTGTAATAACTAGAGATGGGTGAATTGAGTCGTACCAAGCTGGGTTCAACCTGAATATTCCAATACTCACCTTTTGTTACCTCTTTTGGGCCTCCTCACAGCCTCTGCCGCTCATTCGCTCAGCAATGAGGCCTTTGATTGGGCCTCAGCAGTGACTTGGGCACACGGAGCGTCATGTTTGCCAATGTGACCGCTGGTGGCCCAAGCACTGGCCTCAGCTGTGACGCCCAGGCTGATGACATCACAGAAGAGCATGGGAAGTCACCAGGAGAGCACCAGATGCGAAGAGGAGGCCCAAAGAAGTAATGGAAGAGACCCCAGAGTATAATAATCTTAACTTTTAGTTTGACATAACTTCGACTGTGTTTGCCTTAGAGAGCTAGAATTTTGATACATAGGTTCTGACAGTGTCATACATTATGTTTTATAGATAGGTTCCTAGGAGCCCTGACAGTGTTATACACTATATTTTATAGATAGGTTCCTAGTAGCCCTGAAAGTATTCTACACTATGTTTTATAGATAGGTTCCTAGGAGCCCTGACAGTGTTATACACTATATTTTATAGATAGGTTCCTAGTAGCCCTGAAAGTATTCTACACTATGTTTTATAGATAGGTTCCTAGGAGCCCTGACAGTGTCATACACTATATTTTATAGATAGGTTCCTAGTAGCCCTGACAGTGTTCTACACTATGTTTTATAGATAGGTTCCTAGGATCCCTGACAGTGTCATACACTATATTTTATAGATAGGTTCCTAGTAGCCCTGACAGTATTCTACACTATGTTTTATAGATAGGTTCCTAGGAGCCCTGACAGTGTTATACACTATGTTTTATAGATAGGTTCCTAGGAGCCCTGACAGTGATCAACCCCGAAACAAATCAGAAATCCAAGCCACCGAACACGAAAAAAATTTTGAGAGGTTCTCAAAATTCTCTAGTAATAACAGTAGTGTGACCATCCCCTGAGGTATCAAGAGAGTGCCGCTGATCTGACCCTCTCAGAGAGGAAGCTCAGCTATGTTTGTCTTTCATCACATGCAATACAAAGAGAAGCGTCAACTCCAGGTGTGAGCGGAGATTGCATGGTGACTGGACCCTCTTCTAACTTTGGAGACCCAAAACTTTCTAGTTACAGCCAAAACTTCCTGCCAACCATATAATCACAATTTGCTGAAGATTAGGAGTATTGTGGTTTTGTATATAACCAACATGTAACATTTTCTAAAGCAACATATCAATAACAGCAGATGTTAGCTCACGTAGAATAAACTAAACAGAGGATTAACCACCCATCAAAACACACATATGTGAAGTGTTCTCTATCCTGCTAGATATTTTGGAAATGTGTCAAAAAAATCACTGATTGCAATTCTTCCTACTGTTCCTCTTATACTCTGGCATCGTGTTGTGAACAAAACCTAAAAATTTATGCAATCCATTTTTTTTATTATGCGAAGATTGACATGGTTAATTGCTGTTCATCCCGCTTGTGATTTGATTCCTGGCATTCCAGTGATTAAATTGGGTGCATTAAAGTGCTGTTAAATTACAACCGCAGTTGAAGTAGAGGTGGGTGTGAACAGATGACTAACCCTAATTTGTGATAAAATATGCCTATTATTTTGTGCTATAAATGGACTTAGATAATTGTGAATTGTAGCAAAGAAGAAGTGATTAACCAAGCTGTGTTAAAAATTAATACGGCATCTGCAACTGGGTTTAATATTTTATATTTCTATTGTAAATGGCAGACGATTTCCGGAATCAATGAGCTGATTTTTGCTTTATTTTTTAGTAACATGTGAACACTAAATGGATAAAACAAATGGACGATAAAATGATAAGCATGAATGTAACACTTAAAGGGGTTGACTAATATTAAAAAAACGTTGCTGATTTCTTCCAAAAACAACTCTATACCCATCCATGGGTCGTGTCAGTCATTGCAACTCAGTTCCGTTGATGTCAATTGTATACAGGTGTGATGGTGTTTTTGGCAGGCAGCAGCCATTTTTTAATTCCTGGACAACTCCTTTAATTGAGTCTTTGCCTTAGGCTGAAGCCCCACGTGGCATAAACATGGCTATTCCAGCAAATCCCATCCACATATTGCTTAAAAATACCCACATTGCTTCCAAAAACCATCGTGTTTTTGGAAATCATAACATATCAATTATACCTATGGAAACGCCAATGGTATAATAGAAGCAGAAAGTCTGCAGAGGAAAACTTTACGGACTTTCTGTGAAAAGCACTGCAGGAAAAACCACAATGCGTTTCCGACACGGTTTTTCCCACAACACTTTTGGCTGTGGCCTGCTATGAGGGGACTTGGCTTTAAAGAGGTTTTCACATAAACATAACCATATTTAAATTTGTATACAAATAAAAGTTCAAAAATTTACCAAATATAAATAATTCAAATTTTGCAGAGTTTTAAGGATTTTCTTACCATCTTATTGGTGACAGGTTTTTTTTTTTGTCTTGATAGGTTGCCAGTGGATATAGCAATGAATACGAGAACCATCTATAGTCTGGCACTAAGGATGGGAAAACCAAGCGAGATGCATTTTGCAAATATTCAAGAGGTTTGCTGTGAATTTTTATTTTTTTATTTTTTATGGTCTGAACCATAAGTGCATTAAAGACTGATGGTGTAACCATCCTTCACATGACCACTGAGGCCTGTGCCCTGGGGCTGATGATGCTGATGCCCGTGACCTAGGAGAGCTGAAAGACATCAAGGACGCCCAGACTGGAAAGCCGGAAGATGCTGCGGTGAAGCCCAATAAAGGTAAGTGGGGGGGTTTATTTTAATTTTTTTTTTACCCCCGTCCCTGGGCTCTGAATATTATACTTTGGGGGCTACAGACACCCCAGAATTTAACAATCAACATTGTTCCCCAAAAATTTCAAGTTCAGTTGGAAAATTCTTAATGTGTATAAAGTAATTTAATTTTCTTCTCAAATCACCCCGAGGTATAGACGCCATTTATCTATGAAATGTGCCAGAGTTCACCAGATAACCACTGTACAGGGGTCAGGACTTCGCTGCTGTGAATCCCCAGGTAGTGATCCTTGATGTAGTTTTTGATTGGCAATTGTATAGGCACAAGAAGTATAGAAGTAATAGGCAAGGTTGTCAATCAGTCGTCAGGACTTTTCTAGGAAGGGATGACTATTATAGATGAGTAAAGTTCACGAGATTTGTTTTGAGGAATATCGGGGAGGTTCAACCATTCTGCTCATTTTGGGCCAAAGTATTATTATTATACTCTGGGGTCTCTTTAGGGGAGGTGGGTAAGCATAAAAAACAGGTAAACTCACATTACCTGTAATGGGCGTTCTCGCAACATACGGTGGTGTCCTGCGGTACCTCTGTCCTCTTGAGGTCTCTTCCAGACTGATGTCGCATACCTCGAAGTTACCACTGAGGCCCGTGATTGGGCTGGGTCAAGGTATCATCCTGTGGATAGGTCTTCAATATGGGATCTGCGGGTGCCCGACACTTAAACTCCACACAGATCAGTTGTTTCGGCAGCTTCTAGTTGGCAAACCTTCACAGATCATATTGTGTGGATAGGTCTTCATTTGGGGCTGGAAAACCCTGTAACCTGGATTTTGGGCCTCTGATTTTGAGAAAAACATAAAAAACTTAATTTTGGCTGAGATAAAAAGAGTAAGTATCTCTCAGCAGACATGAAATATTTTCCATAACATATAGGTATTTTGTAATCCTACGACATAGGACTTGATTGTCAGAGGTTTATTGACTTAAAAGTTGAATCGCTTCCAAAATTGCTGATTGGATCATTGTTATCAGCTCTTAGATGGAGCACAATGGAAATGAATCAGAAGCTGGAACGCTTCCACTGAATCAATTTACGTTAAAAAAAAAAAATAGAGCATCGTATTTTTATCTCTGTAGATAGCTCCATACCAAGGATGGCCATATGCCTGAGATAGCAGCTTCAATCAAAAACCAACCCCCCCCCCCCCATGTAGCAGCCCATTAGGGCAAAGGGCAGGAGGTTTGGATAAGTAGTAGCTGTGGTCACAATGGCACGGATCTCTACCAGACCCTACAGTTCTCCTTAAAGGCTGGTGCAGTGCTTGGGGGCCTACGGGGTATATGATGGTAGTAATGTTCTGCAGGGTACGTCCTAGTAGTAAGCCTCCCTGAGCCTGATGCTGGTTGGAGTGCCCTTGATGGACAGTGCAGGATTGAGACAGGAGACAGTGTTACCAATGGTAAAACTCACAGTTTATTGGTTGGAGAACAGGTGTTAAACAGGTACCTTCATCCATGTAATGGAGGTACCATGCTTAAGGACATCTACTGGGGCTGGAGCTGAGTTTTTACCCGGCACTACCTGGTCAGTCTGAGTTTCCTCTGTATACTGTGCTTTTTATTTTTTTAATCCACAAAGATGGCTACAATGCCCTGGCTACCAGCTGCAGATCCAAAAAGGGTTGACCTGTCTGACTTAAGGGTCGTAGACAGAGGTCCTAATAACCTTACCCTCACAGGTGCTTCTTCAGATAGCAGAGTATTATGTGGAGGCCCAGGGGAGTATAAACCATTATACTCACCTTTCCTCACCTTTCGTAGGCTATCCTGGTGGGCCGTGGTCCCTTGGTATTCTTTTACGGCCTCCTGGATGATGTCAAAAGCCCCAGGGACTGATGAGGCAGTAGCCAAGTAGGTCCAATCACCCTGCCCTGGGCCTCCACTTATTATACTCTTAGGTCTGAAGAGACCCCAGGGTATAATAGTGTTTCATGGGTAACAAACCACTGCTTTGGGCACTTTTATGGGACTGATAGATATACAGTCGCTAAGTATAGTGCCATAGAAGTAAATGGAGTAGTGGTCAAACGTGCACTATAGCTCCATTCACCCAGGGGACACAGGGGCCCCATTCTCATAGGGTTACAGTAGTTAGACACCCAACAATCATACATTTATCACCTATCCTGTGTGCATAGGAGATAAATGTTGATTGTGGGTCAACCCTTCCAAGAAACCCATGAATGACAGCAAGCACAGTTCTTGCTTGAAGCAGAAAATTGCAATGAATTGATACAGAAAAATCTTTCAAATGTATTTTTATAATATACAATAAATGTTCACATCTGTGCCTGACTTCCACCAAGACTAGGGATTATAATATACTATAGGCAACCACCACAAGGGGGCTTTTCACATTACCATCTCAGCTCTGCTACATCGGTATGCCCTTTAGTTTGCCGGTTCCTATCACCAACAGAGCCCTTGATTAGAAGCTGTACATATATATATTAATGACATCTATTCTGGATTCCGTGTCACTTAATGAAAGATATTAGGAGAAACACATCATCTAATGACATCCATGTAAAGTCTAAATCTCAGCAGACAGAAACCCAGAACGTCAGGCATTTTGTCTGCAGGAGCTTATCAAAGTGAATTAGAGCTTATTAAAAAGTACCTGAATTTATGAGCACATAATATTCGTTTGCATATTAAATGTAAATGGCTTCAAAGCGCTGCTTAGAGTAAATAGCTGATTATTGCGCATGACCCGAGGAGTTCTCCATCCTGACTTATCCTCTCCATTTCTACTCCCCCTTATGATTCTCTATTACTTCTGGGAACTGAATTTACCTTATTAATTTTATCAAAATAGAACACTTAAAGGAATATTCTTATTGAAAGTGATAGCATATAGTATTATTAGGATATGATATTGTTTTCTAATTTACAGGGATTTGATCTCTGGGACTGACCCTGAGAATGAAGAGCCCCGTTTTGTTGCAGTCCGAACCAGAAGTCCTATTATTATACTCTCAGATCTCTGTAGACCCAGACTGTAATAAACAGTGGCCCAGGGGGAGGTGTGGAAACATAATAAGCAACTTCCTGCACCTCTCCTGGGCTCCCTTGCAGCATTTGGTGCCCTATTGTGCTCCTCTTCAATTGTCTTCCCGTCTGTTCTGGACTTCTGGGTGATGTCACAGGTCCCAGAGGACCACTGAAACCTGTGATTGGGAATCAGGATTAACGCGTGGCTCTCCAACATTATGAAGCTGTAATCGAAGCGTGACTTCTGATGCCCAATTACAGGCCTCAGTGATTCATTGGGGCCCATGATGCCATACAGGAGCTGGAAAGATGCCAGAAGAGGACCAAAGAAGACCACAAGTGAATAAAACCCTTGCCAGGCTGCAGCTAACATCACATGGGATAGACATCTTGTGACAGAGTATTGCAAAATCATGTGGTTTTGAAAAGCTATTCATCTCATGGCACAAATACTGTATCGGGACATGTCCAGCCAAGAGAAAAGTGACGAAGGGCACATCACCATGCTAATTAGGCTGTCTAGTGCATGATGGGTGGTGCCAAATAACCTAGTACAGAGCCTAATTAGAATAATGGGTGCTGAAATGAATAATACTATTACTCAGGAATGGCAGAGGTTACAAAGAAAATTCCAACTGTTACGGAATCATTAGAGCAGTTCGTATTGGAGGATCTAAAGAGCTGGAGTTGGTGGACATGGTGAAAGGTGCTCTTTAAGAAGATCTCGTTAAATAACCCCTTTGATGACATCATTGGCCCTTGTATAAATGTGAGGGCATGGGCAAGAGAACAGGCCTACACCTGAGGCAAATGCATTCAGTTTATTCTTAACTCTTCCAGGTAGATCTTTGTAGATATTTCCATATTCTACAGATGTACAACTGCTCATGGCATGGTACGACATTAGTATAGTGTGTCTATACTACTTGCGTAGCGTGCCGCTTATTCATTGGAGTGCTACAGTATACTAATAGAACATTTGTTGCACTATGCTTCCAATGTAGTGTGGTGAACGTTTGTTTAAAGTTTGCTACATCTTCACGTCAAGGGTTTATTCGGAAATTATTGTGTAATGTCCAAGAAGTACTGTATAAAGAACTTATAGCTCAAACGCTACTCAAAAAATACTCCATGCCGTGAAACGGCCTTATCTCAATACGTAATATTTTTCTTCTCCACTGGATTATCCATGATTAATTCACGGTGACAGGTACATCCAAGCACTTCATTCTCTATCGCCAATTAACCAGATAAGATTCCTTGCTATAATCTGCAAATTTTATTCAACCAGTCATTTCCGCTAGAATTTTAATTTGCACCTATGGAGGTATCTGCATATGAATAAATATTACCATCTAAATGTATTCTGAAAGTAGTTTATTAGATGTTTACATATACGAGGAAATACATAGTTGGGGAATCAATTTCCCTTGAGAATCCACTATTTGCACTCTTTCGCAGGAAAAAAATGGAACAATGACTTGTTAATGAGTAGCACATCTCTAATTATCATTTTCCGTGTTCTGTCATATCCTTGTCATTTGCTCCTCCATCAGTATCCTGTTATTTCATCATTCTTCGGCTTTTGACTTAATTGTCATTTTTTGGGAGGGGAGAAATTAGAAATCAGAAACAGATTTTTCCGGCGTTGGGTTAAGCTGTAGCATCTGATAAAATTTGACCCCACATGGTGAGATAAGTAGAGATTTTTCGGAAGGTGATAATTGAGTTTTTTTGGGTTAATCTTCAGTGGTTGGATCTTGAAAGCGGCTTCATGGTGGCCAAGATCAATGGGATTTCATAGAACTGAACTTTCTAAAGTTGCTTCGTTGACAAGTGCAGTTAAGTCTTTAGTAACACCTTCTTGCAAAAGAAAATCTGATTTTATGTTCTTGAGATTCTTGTCCTTGAGATTTATGTCCTTGGAAGAATGCAAAATAAAAATTCCCCAGTTGTACAAAACCACATTGGCTTCCATTTCTGTCAATTAAAGGGGTTGTCCAGCCGATGAAAAGTTCTAAGAACTTACAGTCACCACTGAATCTTTACAAAAACACATTTTGTGTTGGTCATCCAAGTTTTTCCTGACAGGGTCAGGACTTGGTGCAAGTTATGGTGTCACCACTCAAGAAAATAATAAAAAACAAACACAACTTCATTTTGCGTAATTTATTTGGAAGATGTTGGATATTCACAAACAATAGTGCACCCAGATAGAAATGTTGTATAGCTACATGCAGTTATGTCTCAGGAAGATATGTAAATTATTACAGGTGTAGTCTGATTGGACACTGGGGCATGACATGACGCAAAGACATTTTGTACAGTTGACAGACTTTGAGAGGGGGGACACTATTGAACTGAGAGAAGTAGTTTCAATGAATTACCCAGTTGATGGATGTCCAATGGTGGTGGCCCCCCAATGACCAAATATTTATCACCTAAATGATTTTTATCCACATAGAATATCCCCTTTTAAAAACATTCAATAACCCATTATTTCATTTTTTTTTCTTTACTTTGTCGAAGGGAACAATGCTGGTGTGAATGGTGTAAAACGTTTTGGAGCCCCAACATTGATCAGCTGTTTTCTCGAGGTCTAGGTAGTGGCTGGTTTTGCAGTGGAGAGCTGTGGATGTCCTGGCAGTGGCTACTGCAGGAAAATGGTTCATGGGAAGTAGGCTTACAGTGGCTCTCCATTCTACAGAAGGTCCTGGGTGGGAGAATAATATGGCCTATGGCCTTGTGGTGATCAGGTGATTGGTGCAGGTCCAAAAATTAGTCAATTTTGCTGGGGATGAAGTTGCGGTATGAAGTTGCCATGGAGCTCACGTCTTAATAATCAGAATTCTGATGGAGAACAACCCCAAACAAATTATTTTGTTCCATTCTAATCCTAAATGTAAAGCCTGCTTCGAGCTATCATTACTGCTCTCTTTGTAATATGTCATGGATTTTCTCTCCTGCCTCGACAATGAAGAAAGTTGACTCATTATTTTTGCAAATGGTAATTCCTGAGCCATTGTCCTTTTCATGAAAGTGCATCTGGTATGAGGAGAAATAAATAATGGCTTCTCTCTCTCTCTCGCACTTTCCTCATGTCTCCTCTTATCTTTTAATCAAGGCAAAACTTCCATATACAACGTTAGTATCAACTTTTGCCATTATACCGGGATCGTTAAATATTCTAGGATGGGTCTGTAATTATTAACAGCAGCTGACAAAGTATAAGCAATTCTTTTTTCTAGATTCATTTTAATATGAGTTATATTTTTTGCCTACGGAAAATTGTTAGCAATGGATAACCCACAAACATCTGTTGTTGACTCACTACTTTCCTTTGGATGTCTTTATAATAGTTATATAGGGTTATAAGGGTTTGTTCACATGGAAGAGTTTTAGATGGTCTTCCACCTCAACAACCTGCCCCCAAATACCCCTATGAATTACATGGCATGAAACAGAGCTGAGCCTTGGGTTTCTGCCATGGGTTTGCACATGTGATTAGCTTCATACAAGGCAGAAACCGCAGCAAGATGGGGTAGGATGAAAAAATAATCATCTGTCACTGCCCTGAAAACAATGCAAGGCGGACTTGGGCCATTTTTTGGATAAAATTTTGGGAGAAAGAGAGAAAGACCAGTGCAAAATCCTCTATGAAAGCCACTTTGTGACATACCTTCATTCTCCCAGCAGACCCTTGAGCATAATGTTTTATAGGGAAACTAGAGTTAAGCAAACCGGTTACCAATGAGCTAGGTTCGTTACGAATTTCCCAAAAATCTTTGTTTTGCCCCAAACCAAGATTTTTGGTATTCCAAAAATACCAACAACTCAACGTTATACTCTGTGGTTTCTTCAGAGGCTCTGGGAAGGTGCGGTGGAAAACCAAACAATAGGGGGTGCCACTATCCCTAAGTAACCCTAATAGGACTAGACACTGACCCTAAGGTCTAACTCGGGGGGCAATTCCCTAACCACCTAACCTATTGTTCACTTTTCCGTGGCCTTTCTACATACTCCCATGTCTTTCACTGAACCTCCGTTTCACCCATCTGCGCCCATTGTGGTATCTATATGGTAAGACCTTGGTTTCAATTTTTTTATTTGGTGGGCCGCCGTGCCCTATATTTTCCTGTGTCTTGGAGTGGTATACGATGGTTCCTTTGGGATTTCCAGGACATTCTCCTATTTAGTTGTATTTCAATATATTTATTGATCATCATTTGGATTTACATTATTAGGAGATAATCCAGATATCATATATTTTTTGTCGTGATTTCGGTTGGAGTATACCACAAGGTTTCTCCCTTTGGTGTTCTTTGATCCCTGTGTCATGTTCCACTTAGAGCATAACCCAATGTATCACTATGGATTATATTTTAATCAAGTAGGTCGAAAGGGGGAAAAAAAAAATAACCCACCAAAAAAATGACATTTTTTGCTTTGCACAATATGCTCATAACAGCCCACACAAGACAAGCACTGACTCATAGTCATGTTCCTAACCTTAAATTCAGACGTTCTTGGAGAAGTACATAATACATAATTTTATTTTATTTAGAAGAGTAATTTTTGTCTGCAATGAACGTCTTTGCTGTTCGGGCTGTTTCTTAGAAATATGTATCATGCCCTGTGCTAGGATTATTGCCTCCGTGATTTATCACTGCTTCATAAATTAAGCCTTCAGTGGAAAATTGCAGAAGCAATGGACATGCTGTGCTTTTCTAACTTAATCTACATGTATCAGGCTTTGCCAAAAAAGGTCACCAGTAATGTAGATACCCGTACAGGCGTCTGACCAATGAGCGCAAATTACTCCAGAAATGCTGAAGAATTCTCATTTGCAGAATAGTGAGTCTGTGGGTGTAGGTCTCCAAACCAGGGATGTTTTATAGAACTCAGGCTATATATATAGTATAAATCTGTGGAAGACGGCTGGGAATATCACTTTACCGGGCTCCATGTGCATATACATCAAAAAAGACAATTATTGTGACCCTGCAAAGTCTCATACTCTGCATTAGCCGAGATCATATTATAGGTTGTTGTGCCAAACTCCCCGCAGAGATTAATACAAAGGGACAAATGCACATTTTGCTGTGTGAAGAAAAGTTTCCTAAAAGGAATGTATTGCCAATTTTATTTATTTATTACAACCAGATAGTGAAATTTATCACTTTTTCTAATCTGTTTTTATTTTCAGATTTTTTTTTTTATTGTTTTCTGACTTGATCAACCTACAAAACCACCTGTATAACCAACACCCTCCTTCTCACAGACTCTTTCTCTTTCCTTCCTTTATTTCTATGAATCCCTTTTTCCACTATATTCAACTATATTCATTTATCCCACTAACCCATACAATCAGCACCCCAACTTCTCACACTTCTTTCCAATCTTCCTTCCTTCCTTCCATCTTTACTCCCTTCCTTTTTCAATCTATATTCCTTCTTTCCACCCATGTAGCCAACTTTCCACTTCAGCTATTAGTTCCATCTTCAGTTATTCCTTCTTCTTTTATCCTGCCTTAATGCTTTCTTTCTTTCTTTCTTTCTTTCTTTCTTTCTTTCTTTCTTTCTTTCTTTCTTTCTTTCTCTTTCCTTTTTATCAACTTATATTCCTTCTTCCCACCCATCCAGCCAATCTCCTACCTACCAATCCACATATGCTTCCTTCCTTTCTTCCTTCCATCTTTACTCCCTTCCTTCCATCCTTTCCTTTCATGTTTTCTTTTACTCATCCTATGTTCCTTCTTCCCAGCCATGCATCAAACAAACAATGCGTCCCTCCTTCCTTCTCTTCTCCCTTCCTTTCTTCCTTCCTTTCTCCCTTCCATCCTTCCTTTCTCCCTTCCATCCTTCCTTCCTCCCTCCCTTCTTTCCTCCCTCCCCCCTTCTTTCCTTCCTTCCTTCCTTCCTTCCTTCCTTCCTTCCTTCCTTCCTTCCCTCCTTCCATCTTTACTTCTTTAATTTTTCACTCTATATTCCTTCTTCCCACCCATATAGCCAACTTTCCTCTTCAGCTATACATCCTTCTTCAATTATTCATTCTTCTTTTATACTGCCTCAATGCCTTCCCTCCCTTCTTTTAGCTTTCCTTTTTATCAACCTATATTCCTTCTTCCCACCTATCCAGCCAATCTCCTACCTACCAATCCAAATATGCTTCCTTCCTTCTTTTCTTCTTTCCATTCTTCCTTCCATCTTTACTCCCTTTCTTGCATCCTTTCCTTTCATCTTTCCTTTTTTGAACCTATATTTCTTCTTCCCCCCATGCAGCCAACCTTCCAATTCAACTATGCTTCCTTCTTCAGTTATCCCTTCTTCTTTTATCCTCCTTTAAAGCTTTTCTTTCTTTCTTTCTTTCTTTCTTTCTTTCTTTCTTTCTTTCTTTCTTTCTTTCTTTCTTTCTCACCTTTTCTTCCCCCCTTCTCTTCTTCCTTCATTCATTTCCTTATTCCACTTTCCCTTCATTCCTCCCACCATTGATTTCTGACATGTTTTGTTACGCTATGCTAATTTCATATATAGATATAACTCTTTCAGCTCTGTTCCCACTGCCATCAGGACCTCTATTTTATACTTCCATCCACAGTGCCATGTGACACCAGAACCCAACAAACCCCATTATCAGTCAGTGGTTTCCATTGGTGACATTTCTTAGAAAACATAATGCAAGAGTGAACTTGGTCTTAAAGTTCTCCTCCATTAATATTAGGTTGACTAAGTTGTGAACATGAAGTTATATTCTACCCAATAACGTACACCCCCAATGACCCAATGCTTGTCCATCACAACACTAGAATGTCTCTCTTCGCACAATTCATGATTTCTTACATTATGTGCATGCTTTATGTGTATTTTATCAAACTATTCAGGATTTGCATTCTGCGCTTTTTTTATATATCTGTCTACGGGGACTCGTAATTTCTGATCAAACAGATGTATAAGGAGAAATTAAATATACCATGTACAGTCTCGGCAAATATTTCTTCCATTGTTTCGCTTCGGCTTTTACTACTTTGTTGTCTGGTTTGTTTCTATCGTCTACTGGAGATGAGTTTGCCTTCAAAGGTACTTAATGCAGAGAAGAGGCGCAACATCAGAGGCTGAAAGAACAGCGAATAATGAGGCAATATTTGTGTTATTCCCCAAATCAAAGCGAAATCTGAAAGTATCAATAAAGCGGCACCCCGGGCAGCTCAACCTTATTAATACTAAAGTGCTGACAGGCTGAATCAATTAGCTCTCCATTTCTATTCCATTTGATAATGTGAATAGGATTATCTTTACCACCAAGATTCAAAGGAAGAGAAAAAACCCTTTGTGTCTCTGCATTATGGTTACAGATGTAAGAATGGCTCCCTAATAGATATGGCTCAACCTCGCTGCAGTCAAAGCATTTATTTTCACTCTTAAAGGGATAAGGAACTGTGCACACTGCCTCAGAGCCCTATGGTTAATGTTACACGTAAATTACAAATTTTCCCTAAAATTTTTGATTTGGCCGAATCCAAGATTTTTGGGGTTCTCTGTGCATGAATCATTATTACAATCTGGGGTCTTCAGACCCAGTGGAGGCAGGGAAAAATAATAAGCGTATTGAACTTTCCTCATCTCTACCGGGCTCCACCATGGCGTCACTTTGGAGGGAACAAAAGGGCAGAAGATGGTGGGTAAAGAGCACCAGACTTCGTGTGGGAGCACCCGAGAGTTGACAGAAATAAGTATGACTGTCTATTAATTTTTCGCTCCTTCCCAGGGACTCTGATTATTATAGTCTGGGATCCATTCAAAGCAAAACTGAAAGGTGAAGTTTGTAAATATTTGCTAAATGAATCATTTTCCCACCAATAAATGTGGACCTCAAAGCCTCTGAATAATTCTGCTGCATCTTGTGCCAGCAGGGGAATGAATTAAGACTAGTGGAAGAAACACCAGTCTTGGATAAACTCTCCCCAATGTGTAGCGAAGAGGACACCTTTAAGGCTCACTAAGTGGCGGTAGCCTTACAGAAGTGTCTGTCCAACTAAGCACAGGAATCCAGGCAGGATAGATTTGTAGGTGGAGTTTTCTGGCCTGAACTGGGGAAAGAACACCATGCACGACACCATGCATGCTAGCGTCCGCCATGTTGTTTGCATTAGTGTCAATGGGAATGGATGAAGAATCTTCTCTGTGAGAGTTTAACGTTCGTTGCAGTCATCTTATGACGGAAGACAGCAGCGGACATTAAGAACGGTAGTGTGAACATCCCTTACATAGGACTAAGTTGCTAAGCCAAAGATACACACATGACTGTTGTAGCCAATCGCTGGTCTCAATGGCCATGCTGGGCATTTATGTCATGTGGCCATTGAGGCTGTAGTGAACATGTGTGCACGCATGTCACGTCATCACTGCATAGAACAACAGGGACCAGCAGGGACCACTGAAGTGAATTAGTAGGGTATGAAGGAGGTGAGTACAGCTTTATTTTATTTATTTCTATGTATTTTATCGATTACATTGTATTTTGTTAAAGTTCACGCGGCCCTTCATCATATACTGCAGTACATTACAGGGGGGTGAACTGAACCTCTATACAAACCACGCGGCCAATAATATTATAACCTAGAAATTTCCGAATATGGCTGCACTTTCTGTTGTCCCTTTTATTTTATCTTTTTTTTTTTTAATTGAAAGAGATTTTTCATATACAGGCAGATGGGAAAAATAGCAATGACAAATGTGAAGAGAACAGACTTGGAATAGACAACATCTTACAGTCTCCAGAGTCCGCTCTCGGTATAACATATATGGTTCTTACTGAAATCTGTCAAATTATTGAGAAACGTAGAGTAAGGTGATACATAATAAGATGGTCATTATAGATGTGTTTAGTTTTCTATGTAACAGTTGAATGGATATAGTTCCCAAAACTAATAAAAGTATAGGCAAAAGAGGAGGGGGAGTGATGAAAAGGGGGCAAACCTTGTATGTTTACAGCCTGGGATACATGTTGTATTAATGTCAAACCACATATGGTACATCTATATATCTCAGAGCTCAACTTCTATTCTTGTACCATAACATACATAAATCACCAATGAGATTCACTTAAAGGACTGTATCATTTTTGATGGTCTATAAAGAATACAAGGTCTTCTAGTGCATACATTTGATCCATGGGATGCCAATTCCTCTATAGACCTGATCATTTTGGCTATCCAATGTGGGATTCTTGGAGTTCTTGTCTTGACTCCACCATACACATGTCCACTTGGGTTGGCAAGCATGCATGTGTTTTCAATTGGAGAAAGGCCCAACCGGACTCCTCTTATCTCATGGCTTATCTTCAATGGAAATAAAGATTGGGGCATGATTTAAGATAGACAATCTGGTTTGTAACAAGCTGGGTTCATTGCAAATTTTCCAAAAAATTTTGGGTTCAGCAGAACTAGAAATTTTGGGGGTCTGTTACCCACAAATCATTATAATACTCTGTAGTCTATTCAGACAATGGACTGTAACAAATGGAGGCCCAGGGTATGTATGGAAAAATAATAATCACTCATACTCATCTTTCTTTACGTCTTTGGGGCTCCACCGCAGTGTCTGGGCTTCCATTGTGCCTTATTCTGGCTCTTTCGGCCTCCTCTGTGAGGTAATTGGCTCTGGGTCACTGCTGAGACCTGTAATTGAGTCTCAGGGATCATGTAGGGTGTGTCAATGTCACGGCATTTTGAAATGGTGACCCAGGACCAGTGACATCACACAGAAGGCAGGAAGCGAGATGGAAGACCAAACACTGTGGCGGGGTTAAGTGTCAGATCGCTGGGAGTTCGACCACTGAGTCTTTCACTGATCAGGAGAATGGGGGACCAAAAGTCTCCTTAAAGTCTCCTTGTGAATAGAGTGCCAGTGCGCTTGCATGGTCTTTGCCCCAATCAATGCTATGGAAATGTTGGCGCTGCTGGAGATTGTAGTCCTGGCAGCCCCATAGGAATGAATGGAGCACCAGTCATGCAAGCCTTTAGGTCCCTTGTTCTCCTGTTTGCTTGGAGACATGTTAGTTGGACCCTCAGTGACCTTACACTTATCTCCTATACTGTGGATAGGGGGTAAATGTGCTTAACGGCACAACCCCTTTAAGTTCCCACATTGCTCTGATGTTTCCAGCATGGACTTGGGTATATGCAATTAATTTTATGCATGTTACATGGGTTATGGACCATCTAGTTAATATTAGCTGCTTTCATTTATAAGGGTACGTCTTGATGAAAGTTTTGGCACAGCTAAAATAGAAGGGTTTCCCTGATTTGTGAATGATGTTGCACATCCATCTCCAAGACTGGAATAAAAGATAGATCATTCATTTCAGAATCACTCAGATGAATATTGTAGATATGGTATTGATTTTTGGGTGGTTTAGTTTGCAGGATAACAAGTGGGAGGCCATCATAGTCTGGATGCTCCGGGAGTGAGCACTTGAAGTGCGATTACTAAAGCATTATATGTAATGAACTTTGAAACCTCCATGTTCACAATTTTCTCGGTTTCAGTCTTAGATTGTTTTCTAGTAATACATGCTTCATGTTATTTGTGCAAATGGATCCTGGACATGTACTAGTATATTTAATGTCTTATCTGGGGAGACTATTATGTCTCTCAATAGATAAAGCTATGTTTACATCTGTGTCAAACTCCATTCAGCTCCGAGCCCATCTAAAATCATGGATGAAAAGTTCTGCAACTTGGAATATGCATGAAGATGAAGACCAGCTTCATGTCTGGAGTTGTTTACTTATATATATATATATATATATATATATATATATATATATATTTGTGGCCAGCCAGTGGTTACGATGTGCGTTACAGCCTGTTAAAGGTTTTACCAGCATGTCACATTAATGCATTAAATTATTATTGTGAGAAAATTAAGTCCTTAATGCAATTTTGTTTATCCCACCTCTGCCCACAGTGTTAAATAAGGTAAAGGTAAGTTCTTTGTTTTGCCAGGCACTATTCCTTTAATGTATGCATAAGATAATTTTAGGATACTTTTGCAGACAGCGCTATTCATTTAGAGGCATACATTCATCATATATTGTGGCAATATTGATTGGAAGCGACACCCTAAAGGCACCATTCCCATTGGATGAAACCTTGGTTTAACTTGTAGGTCTTATTACTATATAATAATTGGATTGTTGGAAGGTCCATCGAAGATTTCACACATGCCACAGAGTCCTATGTCTATTGTCTTACTGACTGGAATCCCCCACTTCTCAGAAGAGTACTTAAGAATTGAAAGCATCTGATACTTATACAAAATATACATTTTGGGCATTATGAGGAATTTACCAAGATTTCTACATACAGTCAAAAAGAAAAAGGGTAAGTCCATCTATTTTAATTTTTGTAGAAAATGTAAAAATAATTGCCAGACTTTGATTAGGTCACTTCTCATTTTCTCCATTTTACCTGAAAATTCAATTTATAAGATTGAGTTTTCAACCTGCTTTATTAACCAATAAATATATCAATTTCAGTCCAAAATGGCCACCTAGGCACATAGCATTCCGCTTTTGTCCTTGATAAAATTGTCCGATGTCTTAAAAAGACTCTCAAGTCAATTCCCACAATGACTTTGTCAAGAAGCGGCCAAGTTTATGTACTCATTTCTTTTCTATTTGCTTTTCAAATCAACAATGAGCGGCTGAATCCATCCATAACTAATGGCTTCTTTGCAGTACAAGTAGTGCAGGATTGGCTCTGACATAGCACTCTAAGCTGCAGTTTCTTGCACTTTCCAATAGTTCTAATGCAGCTTCTTAATTGGGCAGTTCACTTAAAAAAGCAGCGCATGGCACATTTGTCAAGTTTTGTAATATGCAAAGTGACGTGTGATGGAGAGGAAAACATCATTACTCTTGCAACAGCCTAAGTGAGCAAAGCTTAGAATGTCACGAAAGCCCGGCACGAGCGAGGATTTTAAAGGAACAACAGCCCTTGTGATAAAGAACATTTACATTCATTAGCTGAGCGGAGACCAAGATACTGAAAATCTTCTCTGGTTATTCTATAGAAGAACATTGGGGAGTCTACAAATCAGTTACATTTCACCGGTTTTCTAACGCAGTTGCATTGAAAAAACTGCACCCCCGATCAACATCAAATTTATCAAGACCTGCACCTTATTTTCTAATGCTCGTGCGCAGATTGACTTTTTTTTTTGCTATAATATGTAAGATCTAGTGATAGACAAACCTTGTGAGATTAGTTTTTCAAATATTCGTGAGGTTTGCCGAGAAATCTGTTTTGGACCAAACATGTTTGAACCAGAAGTGCAGATGAAAGTTGATTATTATTAGGGATAAGCAAACAGGTTCATATGGAGCTGGGTTCATTATGAATTTCCCAAATATGGCGAACCTCTAAACCTAAATTTTTTTTGGTGTTCTCCACCCATAAACCACTATTCCCCTTATGTCCGACAGCAGCACAATATGAGGTATCTCTGCCCCTGTGTGTTGTTTAGGACAGTGGAACCTTTAATTAGCACCAAATTTAAGGTGCCTCCTACTGGCCCTATAAGAGGGCACCTGAGACCTCCCTCCACTGTGTTTTTTTCTGTCCTGTGTGGGACAGGTGGACGGAGGTCTCTGGTGACCTCCCGTTGCTAGGGTTTTTTCCTAAAGCTCCTGGCTTACCTTTTGGGGGTACCTCGGTCCTTTCTGACGTTCCATAGATCCTCCGGTCCCTCGGGCCTTTTCCGCTCCGCAGCGCAGCGTTACCCGGCTCATCGCTCTGCAGCGCGATCCCGGAAGTAAGCGGAGAACCTCTTCGGCCGGAACCTTTTTTTTCGGTCCCGTATTCCCCGGGGAAGGAAGCCTTTGCGCACCACCGCGGCCTACTTCCGGTTTTCTTGGAAAAGTGCGGTAAGTTTGAAAATTGAAATTTTAAAGGCAAAATATAGAATTATTTTTTGCTGCTTGTATTTAGAGCCTCTGGCTTAGGCTTATGCTCCTCTATGTTCCATTATGGCATTTGACCTCGTTTGGCACTGTTTGAATGTGTCTTTGTTTGGCTCCTCCCCTCGCTGCTGGATTACATTTAAAAGGGCTTCAGTCCTTTACTTGGTGAGCTCGTGGTTACTAGCTCCTCTGCTGCGGTTGGCGGTGTCTGGTTTTACCTGACTGGATCTTTTTTTCTCTTCAAGTGACCGATTTAAAGTAAGGTACCCCTTGGTTTTTTTTCTTCTTGTGCGATGCTTGGCAATCTTCCATTCTACATTGTTATGTGGCTTTTGATGTTTCAGATGTCATCTTCTGCATCATGTAACGGCGATGGGCTGAGGAGGAAAAAGTCCTCTAAACGTAAACACCTAATGTGTTTGGATTGCAATACTCCTTTACCTGACGGCTATGATTTTACCCGCTGTCGCCAATGCAGCGGACCTCCGTCAGAAGAACCTTCTATAAGAGAGGTTGTCACTTGGGTAAAGGATTATATGGAGGAGTCTCTTAAGGAGATCCGTTCTTCCATCGCCCAAATTGCCAAGAAACCGCGGGTTGAGACACAGTCTTCCCTACGCATCGCTGACGAAGATTATCAGATAGTGGACGAGACACTGTCATCTGACGATTCCACTGAAGATTCCAGCAGGCCGTGCTTCCCACTCGAAAAACTAAGCCGGCTGCTGAAGTCCATCCGGTCTAAGGATCGTGATGTTGACGGGGAAGCCTCCACGTCCACCTATAGAGGGCCTAGGGTCTTCCAAGTGGACGAGACATTACAAAGATTAATGTCTTCAGAGTGGAAATGTCCTGAAAAACCTCTTGTGGTTTCTAAGAGGTTCAAGGCTTTATTCCCAGTTGCTCAATGGGATCAATGGGGTCCTCCTCCCAAGGTGGATATGGCGGTGGCCAAACTGTCCCGCCGCACTATGGTACCATCAGATGATGGATCAAATTTACACGACGCCATGGACAGGCGCATCGACAATACCCTCAAGAAGGCATATTCAGTTGCCTCGGCCCAGACCTCTGTGGCGGTTGCGTCTTGTGAAGTGTCAGCCAAATTACGCACTGACCTGGTCCACCTCGAGAGGGACATCGACTCTGGACTCTCCAGAGACGAGCTGCTCAGGTTTCTAGGCTCAGTTTCCCTGGCAGCTGAATATTTAGCGGAAGCCTCCCACCATCAATTAAGGCTGGTGGCCATATCCCTGGCACTTACCACTGCAGCAAGAAGACCTCTATGGTTAAAACCCTGGAGAGCTGATTTCCCCTCAAAATATAATTTGTGCGCATTACCCTTTGAGCCAGGTAGAGTCTTTGGCAGTGCCCTAGACGAGATCCTGGAGGGCTTGGCCGATAGGAAAGGTAAAACTTTACCCCAGGCCTTTAGAGGTAGATCTGACTCTGGCCGTGGTAGAGTCTATCCGCCTCGTCATGGACGGCCGTCCCAAAGAGGCTCTAGATATTCCTCTAGAGGCGCCATCCGGAGATTCCCGAAGTCTGATGATAAAAAGGAGAAGCCTAGCTTTTGACATCAGGAGCAGTCTTCCTGTGGCCGAGATTCCTGTCGGGGGTCGTCTCTCCCATTTTTTCAACTGCTGGCAGGAAAAAATTCGAGACCCATGGGTCCTGCAGGTAATCCAAAAAGGATATGCAATCGAGTTCCTCCATCCTCCACAGGATCGGTTTGTGTTAACTCGCAGCCTCCCTACAATGCAGCAGACTACATTGGAATGCTCCATCCGAGAGTACATTCACAAGGGAGCCCTGGAGGAAGTCCCTTCTCTAGAAGAAGGATCCGGTGTCTATTCTCCCATCTTCCTGGTACCAAAACCGGCAGACAAGTGGAGAATGATCATAGATTTAAGGTACCTCAACCGCTTCATCAAAAAGAAGCACTTTTGTATGGAAACCATAAAGTCTGTCACCACCTTTCTCCTCCAAGGCGATGTTTTCGTGACTTTGGATCTAAAAGATGCCTATTTGCATATTCCTATTTATCCTCCACACAGAAGGTTTCTAAGGATTGCCATAGTAGTTTCCGGCCACAGGAAGCATTTTCAATTCACAGCACTTCCCTTCGGGATCTCCTCTGCTCCCCACACCTTTACAAAGGTAGTGGCTCCTATAGCGGCCGCCCTCAGACTTCCTGGGGATATTCGTGGTGCCTTATCTAGACGACTGGTTGATAAAAGCCAAGTCAGAGTCTGTTCTGCTCCAGCATCTACAGACAGCTGTGTCCCTGTTTCAGAGTCTGGGATGGCTTATAAACTGGGAGAAGTCGGTAACGATCCCTTCAACCCGAAGGAAGTTCCTCGGCTACTTCCTGGATTCAGTCCGCCTGCAGGTCTCCTTGACACCAGCAAGGAAGGAGAAACTGGTCGGTGCAGTCCGGCACCTCTTCAAAAAGCCGATAGCCTCCATCAGAACATTGATGAAGATCCTGGGCTTGATGTCTTCCTCAGTGGAGGCAGTCCCATGGGCTTTGTGGCACTTACGTCCCCTCCAGAAGGAATTACTAGAGGCTTGGAATCGCTCCCTTCTTACATTCAGCAAGAAGATTCGACTCTCCCCCAGGACCCGTCTTTCCCTCAAGTGGTGGTTGCACCTGAAAGACGGAAGGTCCACGGTCCAACCTTCTTGGACCCTGTTGACTACAGATGTATCCCTCTCAGGATGGGGAGCCCATTTGGACGAAAACTCCATAAAGGGAGTCTGGAGCGCTCCAGAAAGAAGGACCTCGTCCAACTGGAAGGAGCTCAGAGCTGTATATCGTGCCTTACTCCATTTCTCGCCTCTTCTCAAGGGAAGAGCAGTCAAAGTCCGGTCAGACAACATGACCACAGTGCTGTACGTGAACAGACAAGGAGGCACCAGATCACCAACCATCCTGAGGGAGGCATATCTGATATTTACATGGGCAGAGAAAAATCTAACCCATTTATCCGCAGTTCACATCAAGGGCTCCCTGAACATAGTAGCAGATCGGTTGAGTCGGGGTCATGCCGTATCAGGAGAATGGTCACTCAATCCAGAAGTCTTTCATCAGATTACCCTGAAGTGGGGTCTTCCAGAAATAGACCTCATGGCAACCCGACTCAACGCCAAGGTGGAGACGTTCTGTTCCCTTTACCAGGAGGACAATCCCTTGGCAGTGGATGCCCTGTCCATCCCTTGGAGGTCCAGGCTGGCATACATTTTCCCTCCAATTCCAATAATACCGAAGGTATTGATGAAAATCAGACAGGACCAAGTCTCTGTGATAGCCATCATTCCATTCTGGCCAAAAAGAGCTTGGTTTTCCCAACACATGGAGATGAGTCGAGGGATATATTGGAGGCTTCCCCCATCCAGAACCTGGTTTCCCAAGGATCTCTGAAGTGCCAGGATCTCTGGAGATTCAACCTGACAGCCTGGAGGTTGAGCAGTCCCTACAACAGGATAGAGGACTGTCAGTGGCCGTCCTGAAGACCCTTTCTTCTGCAAGAGCAGATTCTACCAATAAGAACTACCAGAGGACAGCCAAGATTTTCATGGAGTGGTGCTCCAAGAAGGATATTAATAATCTACAACCTTCAACGGCTGATATTTTAAATTTTCTTCAGGACGGTTTGGATAAGGGCCTTGCCCCTGCCACTTTGAAAGTGCAGATTGCGGCCCTCTCCGCTCATTTGAACAGACGTCTGTCTCAAGATCCTCTGGTTGCAAGGTTCCTTAAAGGGGCAATGAGGCTAAAGCCCTCAGTATCATCTCCAGTTCCCCAGTGGGACCTTGCGGTAGTCCTTACAGGCCTGTGCGGTCCTCCATTTGAACCCTTGGAGACTACGGAGCTAAAATATTTAGCCTACAAAACCGCTTTTTTGTTGGCTATTACATCTGCCAAAAGAGTATGGGAACTCCAGGCTCTCTCTTCTAGAGAACCGTACATTTTGTTTTTTGCAGATAGGGTGCACCTTAGATTTTTGCCTGGGTTTAACCCTAAGGTCCCCTCATGCTATAATAGCAATCAGCCAATTTCGCTACCAGTGTTTTTCCCCACTCCAACCTCTGAGGAGGAAGAAATGCTCCACACCTTAGATGTGGTAAGGTGTCTGCGGATTTACCTATCCCGCACTCAACCGTTTAGAAAGGCCGAAAACCTACTAATTAACATGCAGGGTAAAAACAAAGGCCTCAAAGGCTTCCAAGCCTACTCTATCCACATGGATCAAGGAGACAATTAAGTCTTCCTTCCTTATTCAGGAGTTACTCCCTCCAGTTTTTTCTACGGCCCACTCGACCAGGGCTGTGTCGACTTCTTGGGCTGAGTACCGGTCCTTACCATTGGACCAGATTTGTGCGGCTGCATCATGGTCATCTCAGTTGACCTTTGTTAAACATTATCGTTTAGACGTCCGCAGTTCTCAGACAACTGCCTTTGGTCAGACAGTCCTTGATGTTGTAAGGCGAGGAAACCCTCCCTAGGGGAATTACTTGCTATCTCCCCATATTGTGCTGCTGTCGGACGTAAAGGGAATCGTTGATTGTAATGTCAATCTGTATTCCCTTAGTCCAGACAGCAGCACAAGGCTTCCCTCCCTAGAAGCTTGTTTCCTTTTACTTTATAATTTACACAGTGGAGGGAGGTCTCAGGTGCCCTCTTATAGGGCCAGTAGGAGGCACCTTAAATTTGGTGCTAATTAAAGGTTCCACTGTCCTAAACAACACACAGGGGCAGAGATACCCCATATTGTGCTGCTGTCTGGACTAAGGGAATACAGATTGACATTACAATCAACGATTATACTCAGTGGTAGTGTGTAAGCACAACATACTCACAGTCATACTCACCTCTACTCAGCCCCATCATTTTGTCCAGGGCAGGTCCTTGTGCAGCTTGGGCCTCTTCCACCCTCCTGAATGACGTCTGCAATCTCGGGGCACTACTGAGGTCTGGTATTGGGATTCAGTGGTCATGTGGGATACACCAACATCATAACGCTTAGATGCAAGTGTCATGACATTGGTGCTCCCCAAGGGACTGCTGAGACTTGAAAATGGGGGACAGTAACATCTCCAAAGAGGATGGAGACCCATACTGGACAACATAACTGAGCTCAAGAGAGGTATATATGACAACTATTATATTTCGGCACCTCCCCTGGGCCTCTGCTTATTGTTATAATAATAGTAGTTCTAGTTTGGACCAAGCAAGTTTGGCCCGAAACAAAGCTGCCGGGCAAACCTTGTGAAGTTTGTTAAACACCTGGGGTCTCTTCTGTGTACATGATGACACTCTAGTGTCAAAGTGGAGTAATGTTGTCGCGGTCCATGTCATCACTGAGACCCAATCATAGACTTCAACAGTGACCTGAAGGCTGAAAGACATGGCAGACTGCTTGGAAAGAAGATCGGAAAACCAGAAAATGCCACGGCAGAGCTCAAGAAAGGTGAGTATATTTTTCTTCTCTGTTCTACTTTTAACACACCTTCCTTGGCCACCATTTTTTATACTCTGGACTATGAAAATACCCTAGAACATAATAATAAACTTTGGTGGATTCATGATAGGCAAACAAGAAAAATTTCAGGAAAGTTCATAATGAACCCCTTTTCATGAACCAGTTCCCTCATCTACATTCTTGCAATAGGACATGAAGACCTATCGCAGGTCAGTTGTTGCACATGACTCTCTCCATTCTAGAAACATAACAACATGTGTCACCTAGACAAAAAGATATTCAATTCCGCTTACATTCCATTCCTACTCATCATAGAGCTGCCATGGAGGTAAACAGAGATGAAAGGGAACCTGGGGATTTTCACTTACATACAGCTTTTTTTTTCCTGTGCAATGTCTACAAGTCATCAACCTCATCCAGATTTCCCTTTCTCAGTGACCATGCCAACACTTGCTCATTTAAAGCCAAGTGGCTTGTTAGAACAAGAACACACTATTAAGAGTTGTCCACCCTCCCAGTTGGGCGCATCACAAAAAGTTGCCATGGTGATAAAAACATAGATGACTGCTTTTGCTCGTCCGTTCAATTCCAAACATAGGAAAGCAGAGAACTAAAGTTTCTCTCCAATAGAGTCTATTCGGTTATTTAATTTCTTGGTTTAGCAGCGACCGGTGTTGCGAATGTGACCCCAATGTGTTTATTAAATCACTTCACACACAAAACAAAATTGAAATTGAATTTACGAAAAAAAATTAGCATAAAGGGAAGAAGTGATAATCTCCGTTTTCTATTCAGGCAGCTGACAGTAATAAATTGTTATCTCTCTACTCCAGGATGATGGGATTTTAGAGCTCGGGAAGAACAGGAGGCATGAAGCTCCGACAATGGGCTGAAGTTTAAATTGCTTTTATTTGTTAATTTTTGTGTGGTGAGAAGTCAGCACGACCACTTTGTCCCTGAAGATGCAGCCGGTGCTGAGAGAGCAAGTAAGTGTCAAAATATTTAGGCATGGAATCGCTGAGTACAGATTTATACTGGAGTTTTGCTTCTTTCTTAAAAATGTAAAAATGTCACCGTAGCCTGAGTAACTAAATTGATGGAAAAGTAAAACTATTCATAAAAAAACAGATACACAGATGGACAGGACTTTATTTGGAAATGTTAAACGTATTGGGGACTTTATTTGTACCTGCACTAAAAGTGCCAACTTTTTAGAATTAATAAAATAGAACTATTGGGGTCATATATTATGCCAGTTATATAATATATCAGGACTAGAGATGGGTGAACCACACAAGACATTGACAAGTAGTGAGGACGCCTGATTCGTTCGGGCCAGACTGTCAGATAGAACCTGAAGTGCTGTAATACTCAGGCCCAGACCCCAGAGAAAGTGGAGGCCCAGGGAAGGTGAGGAAAAATAACAAAAACTATACCCCCACCTCCTTGGGCACCTATGGCACAGGAAGTTCCCCAACACCCCTTCAGACCTCTGCTTATTGTAACGTACACTGGGTTCCCAATGAGGCCAGTAATTGGGACCAGTGATCATGTGGGGGTTTGACCAACACAGGCCCAACAGTGACCCCATGGGTATGTAATGTCTCTGTAGGCTGGAATAGGAAGTCAGGGGGATAGTCAGATGCCCAGGAGAGGTGAGAAAATGTTTGTTATTTCCCTCATCTCCCCTGGAACCACATATACTCGGTGGTCTGAGGAGACCCAGAGTAAATAGTGTTCAGGATGGTGAACCCCAACAGTTTTGTGTTTAGGAGAACCTGAAACTTTTGGAAATTTTGGGTTGAATGCGGCTAAACAACGGTCACTCATTTGTAATAGGATAGTCAACACCACAGCAAGGGGCCCAGAAGCAATGAGGTGTGCCAGCCAAAGGGTCAACCATCCCTTGTCTCCAAAGAGCTAATTTGAATATTGACAAAAACAAGAACTGGGAATGGAAGAGCGTTCTGGGGAAAACACTGTTTGGGGGCTGGGTTCATATGCTGGGATCTGGTAATAGACTCACTTTAAGAAATTAAATGACTGGTGGGTTCTCTGGTTCTCCCCGGTCAGCCTGGTTGGGATGGAAGAAATAATAAATATGGGACATCATTTGTAAGAAAAATCAATGAAAAACTTTTCAAGTGTAAATTAAAGTAAAATGGCCACATATGATCAAGTTAAAAATATAGTAAACTGGAGGCAACATCTTCAATTTAAGTCTTATTGTCACAATCCTTCTGAATGTAAAAATACAAAGAAACAGTAAGAAAGTGTTAAGGTAATTAAACACATCTTCCTTCTTCTTAGGTGCATCTCAATGTTTGGTTATTTGACAGCTTGAACTGATTTAAGAGAAAGTTCCGTATTTCTAATTAAGAAGAACAATGCCGTGTACAATAGGAATGTTACTCGTATTGTACCATACTTAAACTGCATCTATCCAAAGTCAGATGCTGAATATAGAAGCTAAAGGATTACCATTGTTTTTGGAACCCGCTTCTATTTCAAACTAGATTGTATTATAATTCCATAAAAACATCCAATTGTCTGTGTATTAAAGTTCAACAATGCATAAAAATGTCAAAATTGTTCATGTTTTGTAAAGTCAGAAATTAAAGGAGCATCCAAAGTTTGGCGTTCAAGATATTTGGCAGCCATTTTTTTGATAACAGGAAGTTCAGCCATATTGGTTCACGTAAATAATAATTGCAAAATGATGGTTACTTTTTATTATATATTTGCAGTAGTCATCTCAGTTTTTTAAAACCAAGCTCCAAATCTTTTGCATCACATATTTTGCTAAAATGGTGGCAGATGACAAACCATGGAGAATGACACACATGGGAACACAAAATATCCTGCACATCCCGATATTATACACAGATCTATGCTTAAAATCTACAGAAACAAACACAAGGTTTCTAGTATACATTTTGATCAAGGTATATAAGCCCGCTAGTCACTTCATGGGGTTCTTAGTATACAACACTGTGTAAAAGTTTTAGGCAGATGGGGGGGATGCTGCAAAGTAAGAATTCTTTCAAACATAGAAGTCTTAATAGTTTATTTTTGTCAATTATGAAAATGAAGTAAAGAGAAATGTAAATCCCATATTTGGTGTGACCTTTGCCCTTTGCCCTCCATCAGTTCTTCTCGGATAGTTTTTGGCAGAATTCAGCAGGGAGGTTGTTCCCGCCATCTTGGAGAACTAAGCACAGATCTTCTGTGGATGTAGGCTTGCTCCAATCCTTCTGTCTCTACATATAATCCAAGACAGACTGGATGATGGGTTCAGGGTTCTGTGGGGGCCATATCATCAGTTCCAGGACTCCTCCTCCAAAGAGTAAAGGTCACACCCTAAATATTGATGGCATTTAGATTTAGTTCATTTTGTTAATTGACAAAAATAAACCAATAACACTTCTATTTTTGACAGCATTCTTACTTTGTACCATTTTTCCATGCCTGCCTAAATTTTTTGCACTGAACAGTACATTTTGATCAAGGTCAAATATCATTCATGATTGTCTTTATTGTAACTAGAAATGGGCAAACTATGTGAGACATCAGCAAGCCTCATAACATCAGTTGGCCTCATGTGGTCTCTGAGGCACAATCACAGGGCTCAGTGGTTCCTCTGGGCCTTTGACAACACCTAGGAGGCCAGAATAGGCCAGAAAAGTCCCCCAAGGGAGCAACAGGTGCCACAAGGCAGTCAGGGAGAGCTCAGGAAAGGTGAGTACAAGGGCGCATTCACATGACCCAGCTTCAGCCATGAAACTCGGTCCGTGTTTTGGCCGGATTTTCTAGCCTGTACCATTTGCTGTATATGCTGTATAGTTATCTATACTACTAAGAGTCCCTGCCTCCCAGCAGCATACTGATACTGCCCTGTAGTGTCTTGTGAATGCGCCCTAAGTGTTTGTTTTATTCCGACACTTTCCCAAGACTTCCACTTTAAAACGACCCCAGAGTATAATAATGATCTGTGGGTGGCAAATCCCAAAAGATTTTGGAAAATTTGGGACAAATCTGATTTGTTCCGAACCAGTTCACTCAATCTAATAATAACTATTGAGTATAAAATAAAAAAGTACAAAAACAACAACAAAATTCTAATTTTCCACACGTTTAGTACACAGAAATAAATGACATCAGTAAATGGAGAATTATTGAAAGCCTTCGGTCCTGATGACTTGACATATGGATTTGGGAGCTTTCATTAAGCCAAAAAAAAAAAGAGAAAAAATGAAAAATTGAAAAACATACAAACAACACAAATAAGGTAAAACCATTCTTCGTCTTATTTGTTTGCCTTTCACATCACTGGAATGAGTGTATAGAAACAAGCAATAATGTAAGTGATGTTATGGACTACTTGTCAGAGTGAACATTCCGGCCCATTGTAACAAGCGCCATTGTAATTTATCTAACAATGTGTTCCCTGAATGAAATTACAGCATTGCTTGTTACAATGCGGGGACACTTTTCAGCTCTGAAATTGGATTTCTCTTTAACATTTTTACATTAATAAAGGCCACCATTTACACTAATGCACAGAAGAACAGCAGGGTTTTGTCTGGAATGAATGTGTGTTTTTGGGCAGAATTCGACATGTCAGTTTCGCTCCCGGTGACATCACTGAGAGAAGACAAAACAAGGACTTTGATAAAGCGCATATTGTGAAGGAAGGCTGAAAAGGAATTTCATGTACTTGTGAAAGACAAAAAAAGACATGGTTGGAAGATAAAGATCTTTAAGACGTTATCTCGCCTCATTATTCTGGAACCATGCTAGCTCAGACTGGCTACTTTCTATTAACCAATTAAAGCCAAAAGAGAAGTTTCGACTTAGTATAATATCTGCCTATATGTTCATTCGTTTGGAGTGTTGCAGAATGTTTTTGGATAAGGGTTACATGTTCAAAAGCTTCTCTTCTTTAAAAAATTAAACAAAAACAACTCAAAATGAATTGCCATTAAAAAAAAAAAATAATAAATCTATGAATTCTTTCTAATCTGATATTTTCTGGTTGAAGATTTTTTAAATTCTATTTTCTGTCAATGATTATGGGGGCGGCCATCTTGCCTGGGCTTCTCCTCTGCCCTGTTAACAGCATTTAGTGATATGCTTTACAACATACTCATGGCTATTAGGAGGAATAGTCTGGAGCTGACTCATTGAGATCTATAGCAGAGTTTTCTAGACATGCTCTGTGCAGAGAGGGGAAGGAGATAAGCTGTGACATCATCTATTGTCGGTAGTGATGTAATAAAGAGTCAGTGGTGTTATCTAAAAAGGTATTTTCTTCTATTGTAATCTTGTCTGTGATGTAAATGAGATAACTGCTGCAAAAAAAAACCTACAGAATTGGCAAGTATCAGTCTTTTATTAGGTTTAGTGGCCAGAGTGAAAAATGTAGGATATGGTACTTTTTTTAAAATATAGATGTAAAATAAAATAATCAAAAATTCTAAAAAAAATGTATGTTTAACATAAAAGTTGGCTTAAAAAAAATATGCGGCGAATAAACAGCTATTTCCTGTCTGCAGAGAACCGGAGTGGGCAGGTGGGGGCGGCAAAATGGCGGAAGCCCTTGGATGAAGCTGTCATGTCTCTCTCTCTCTCTCTCCAGCACGGACAACTTTTATTCATGTGGAAGGATCTGCTAACAAGCAAAGACACGCCTACCCAATCACATCACTAGAGAATATCTTGTGGCCGTCTGATGTCACAAAGGTCCTTTCTAAATATTCGTTAACGCGAAGCATCAGGAAATCCGGATTCCATGCGAATCGAAGATTTCCTGAAATTCGGATCGAATTCCTCTTCTGCAGCTTTGATTCACTCATCTCTAGTTATGATTAGTGATGGGACAACCTCACGAGAATTGTTTTGCAAATATTTATGAGGTTCTCCAGGACAGCTTGTTTTAGACCAAATGTTTCCAAGACTGGAAGTGCAGGCAACATTGATTATTACATTCCGGGGTCTCTTCAGTCACAAGGGTATAATGATCAGATACTAGGGTGGGTGTGTAAAAACAAACAGAAAAAAAAAATCTTCCCTGCTCTGTCACATTTTGACCTGGCCTTCTTCCCAGCCATCTGCCATGTCTTCCGACCCCCAGGTCACTGCTGGGGCCCAATAATAGGGGCATGAGTGGTGTCGATGTCATCATGCTTGACGTTAAATGTGTTGACATCAATTTTCCCAATGTGACCATTGAGGTCCATTCACTGGCCACAGCGGTGACCTGGGGGCTGGAGATGTGGTGGACAGCCAGGAAGAAGATTGGAATGCTAGAGAATGCCATGGAGGAGCTCAGGAAAAAGTGTGTTGTCTCCCAAAAGACAAATTTGTTGGATTCAACCAAGGCAAACTCCAAAAATTTTGGGTTCGAATCTCAAAGTTTTTAGAAAATTTGTAATGAGCCCCATTCATTGCAAACTGTTAGCCCATCTCTAGTTGTGGTTTACATTGCCCCCAGTCAAGGGTTTTGCTAGCCTGGTGCAATACTTACATGTGGACCTATCTATACTTAATCTAGTGTTTTTGTACCAATGTCCAGTCTTACAAACCTTTCCCAGGTTAGTTCATGAATGGTTGACGTTGGCACCTGCACTTTATTTTCCGTACTTGAAAACTATTAATTGACTCAAGTGCTTTCAGTGGCAACAGGAAAATGTTTGGTTAGCATTTATTGGGAGTAATTACAACACTCCAATCCACTTACTGTCACTTGTAGAGAAATTAGGAGATATATAAATATCACCTTAATGCACCGCGCTTGGATTTCAGATGTCAGACTGGTTAATTTGCTGATTCCTCCTGGGGGTGGAAGACAGCCTGGTAATGCATTGGCCTGCACTAGATGAAAACCTTTCATTTTGTCTACTCCAACAAGATTTGTAAATAAATTACATGGCGCGATGAAGTCATTACCAGCGGCAAGGTGATGCATTGCGCGGATGTGCCTTGCCGAAGTGCCCCATTTAAAGCAATGGCTTTTCTGAGTGGATTTGAGAGATTTCAGACAGGGTTCCATTTATTGACAACTTCAAGGCATATGAAGGATTACACCTTGGAAGATACTGTAAATTGATGAGCAAGACGTATTCATTGCATGGAGCGCTGCGAAGCGCCTACGCTAATACCTTGGAAATTCACAAAGGTTACGCATTCATGAGCCGGTACACCAAGCAAATCATTTCTGCTTGATTCCAGACTGGAAAGCCGTGGTTTGTGATTACTGTGGATGCATATAAATCACCACTTGCTTAATATTAATGTACATCATCGAACTGATAGGCGGCATTAACCTTAGGTGTGAGGTGTCTGGGACGCTCAGAGGCAGCAATTGTATTCATTTCTTACTGTTATTTGTGGAAATGAGAACTTAGATGTTGCGCTACATTAATGGTCTGTTCTGTTCTGCTGAAAAGTCGTGTTTTCTCTGTAATTACCTCGTCACCTGGAGTAGGATCCCGTATTCTATTACTGGAGAAATACAATATCAGAAAAATCAGCTCTATAGAATTAGAATTTCATATCTGTATACTGTACTAATGTGACTTCTAGTATTTAGCTGAATAGCCAATGCTTTGATGCTTTCTTTGTATCCTCATAGATTAAAGAAAATTGCTAGTGCAGGATTGTAAATAATGTATACAGTATATATATAAATGCAGAGCTGGCCTTAAAGCGTACCTAACCTTGCAGAAAACTTTTACATAAATCAATACTACAGTATGTCCAGTATGTGAGGAATAACACTATTTCTAGCCTTCTTCAGGTGTTATCTCTAATTCTCAGTTTTCCTTGAGCTGGTGGCTGCAGAATAGTAGTTGATGATGTCTTCCATATACTACACACAGAAAGTAAAGGAGAATCTGCTCAATGACTCCACTATCCCTCTTAAGTAGAATCAGGATTATAGAAGGGATCATAAAGGTGTACAGCCTATATGCTAATGGAAAGTTTGGGCTCATTATGACTTCGACACACCCAATGTTACGATGGGTTACAATGTTTTCCCTTTGAACCTCTCACAACAACAGGAGTATGGAAGAAGACCGGATGCTGCAGAGGAGGCCTGGAGAAGTGCCAAACTTGCAGACAAGTCTTGTGACCATTTTCAAGACAAATCTTGCGTAGTTTGCCCATCACAGTACTGACCTGTATTGATGTCAATAAAGCACTGGAGGTGAGATAGAAACTTCCTATTTTAGCTTGCTATCAATTCTGTGGCTCTATCTCTCCTCTCTCACTGGGTTCTCCTTCTCTTTCCATAGACTCTATTGTGGATTGCGAAACGACACTTGTGACCTTCTGGAATGCAACAGATATTTCAGAGTGACTGATAGATGCCAAATAAGGAGGTAGAGCTGATCTTATAAATGATCAGAGATTCCAGTAAAAATTACTGACATATTTTCTGGCAAATCAGAAATAATTTGGGGCCTAGTGGACCTGAGAATATGTTTAATTTCTAGTGAGTTTTTTTTTTTACTTATATTTAGCGACTGGCAACTGCATTGTGTTGGAGCAACAACATTTCTAGCTTACTATTTTCCAGTGATGGTGTTCTTGCTACTATATACTCTGATTATCTGTCTGACCTCAGCCTGTTGTGCTTGCCCTGACCTCTGCCTGATTACCATATTGCTGCCTGCCCTGTCCCATTGCCTATATACCATGATGAACAAACTCTGCCTATCCTGACCTTGACTTGCCCATTGACCATGTCCCTTTGGTGCACACACTGTCATCTCTTGACCCACCTGGGTCATCTGCCACTGGATAGGCATCTCCTAGAAGAAGCAATATGGTGGTCCCCTGCAGCAAAGTCTAGAACTTGGTATATGGCTTAAATGGTGAAGACCAGGGGAACCATTTAGACAATACCCTCAGGAGTAGCCATTCCATAACATAGTGAGTCTGGTCTTAGGTGTGCAGTGGGAATGGGAGTTTAAGGCTCCAGATAAAACCTACGAGCAGCATTGGATTGAAGTTCCTTGGGCCCAGAAGAAAAAATGATTCTAAGGGCCTACCTTCCAAAAAATCCTAGGAAATAGACCATAGTACCCTTCAAATTTGGGTGTTTTCTGATTGACCTTTATAATGTTAGAGCTTGGACCCACTGGAGGATACTCTAGTATTCTGACCTGTTCGACACTGCCTATGAGTTCCTGTAAAGTAAATGTGATCCTGCTTATAACTATATATATCCAGGGATGTTTTTTAAAACCTTCATAAACATTTTTAAGACATTTATATTTTTACATGATTTACAGCTGCCCAAGGTAATTGGTAGCAAAACAAGAATGGATAACTTTAGAATTTTAGCACAATGAGATTTTGACACTGGGGATAGTGTTTCCTGTTCCAAGTTGTTAAAATGAAGAAAGTTAATATAGCGAGACCCTCGGAGTTCATACATTAATCCAGAGTTCAGGTTTCTGCCTGTATTTCAGCTAACAAGGAAGGCTGAGTACAGACATAGTGCAGCAGTTCTCCAGGTATACTAATCATATACAGTGGAAGGACCAGAACTGACAACTGGTACTTTATATTTGTGTCATGCTTGATACGTTAACTAGGGAGCGGGCGGCAAGGTCAGGAGAGAGCATAACTACTGCAAATTGGGAAGTAATAAAAAAATGGAGAGATGTGGAAAAAATATATTAAGTATAAAAATATATTTTAAAAAGTAGATAGACAGACAGACAGACAGATAGATACTGTAGATAATGCAAACAATGGACAGCTCTCCAAAAATGTAAATCAAATGGTTGAAGATTTATTCCATTCCAATTTATTCCAACTCTGTCCATTGTTTGCATTACTTATCTGGGATCATATGCCGGATCTTTAGGATTTGCACCCACCATCTGAGTCAGGCTATTTTTTGGTGCTGCTCTATACTTGGAATTTGTAGATAGATAGATATGAGATAGATAGATTTGAGATAGAAAGATAGATAGATAGATCGGTCACATGGGGTGCAGCAATGTCATAACGTTACGCAAGAGGCACCCAGTAGGCTGCAAGAGAAGCAAGATGGAGTGCCAGATGTCGCACGGATGCCTGTAAGAGATAGGGCAAGTTGAGTATAACCTATTTGTTATTCTTTTACCCCCCCTCCTAGGCCTCCACCTTTTATAATTTCACTTCCAGTTCACCCACAATGAACCCCAAAAATTTTGGGTTTCGGTCAAATCGAAGAAATTTGGAAAATGCAGGTTGCTCATTATTGCTAGTTGCAGTAAAAATAGTGGTCAATAATTTTTTCCTCCCTGGATAACATATAATATTAGTAAAAATATCCAACTACTAGATGAATGAGGCCACAACATGGTCTGTAATGGGTTACCTGCAATGCCAGTGTATGTGCGACATCCAGGCAGCTTCTGTTACACCCAAAGGTATGGCGTCATCTACTCGTGTCTCTAAGATTCCTTCCATTTTAAGATCTGAGAATAGAATCCGTTATCACTACGCTCTACAGCTTGGCGAGTGCTACCGAGTCTTATGAACAATAACTGGTGTGAAAACATAAGGAGTGCGCAATTTATGGTGAGAAACTGGAGGATTGTAAAGGAAATCAAATGAAACAAATCTGGATTCTTCCTAGCAGAGGTGTACAGTCAGGTCTTACAGAAACACGCCGAAGAATGGACCTCAGTGGAAAATCTTAATGCCTTAAGGAGACTGTTCAGCCCCAGAGATGAAACAGGATGAGATAAATAAATCATATATACATATGTGTACATATAGCCATTATCACACTTGAGGTCTAGGGGTAATAAATATTTCACATAGCCATTCAGAATATTCCTCTGCAGGATGTTCATTTGTGGTATGCTGTATTGTTATATTTGCTGTATTTTTTATTCCAAAATTTAACTTTAACTTGAATTGACTTTTAACTTCAACTAACATTACAATGCCATTATAGGCCACTTTGGAGCATTGTACTGGGGGAAGGGGCGGCCCTCTGGAGAGCATATTATATTGTGTGGAGCCATTGTGGAGCATTATACCGAGGGGTACGCTCTGGGGATCATATTATATCATGTGGGACCACTGTGGAGCATTATACTAGGGGGATCTGTGGAGAATTATACTGGGAAGTCCCTCTGAAGAGCATATTATACTGTGTGGGGCCACTGTAGAGAGCATATTATACTGGTCGGGGGACTCTGGGGAGTATATTATATTGTGTGGGGCCACTGTGGAGCATTATACTTGGGGGCCTCTGGGGAGCATATTATATTATGTGGGGCTACTGTGGAGCATTATACTGGGGGCACTGTGGAGCATTATAATAGGGAAGACCCTCTGAGGACCATATTATACTGCGGGGATGACTATAGAGCATATTATACCATGTGGGGCCACTGTGGAGCTTTATACTGGGGGAGCAGTGTGGGGAGCCTATTATATTGTGAGATTTATTCTTTTGCACTGTGGGGAGCTTATTATACTCTGTGGGGCCATTGTGGAGCATATTATATTATGTGGAGCTTCTCGGAAGCATATTATACTGTGTGGTGCCACTGTGGAGCATTATACTGTGGTGGGGGGCGGGCTCTGCGGAGATTATTATACTATGTGAGGCCACTGTGGGGAGTATATTATACTGTGTGGGGCCACTGTGAAGCATTATATTGGAGGGGCATTGTGAGGAGGCTTTTATACTGTGTGGGGCTGCTGGGGAGTATATTATACTGTGTGGGACCACTAAGGGATATTACACTGTGTGGAGGCTTTGGGGAGCATATTGTACTATGTGGGGCCACTGTGGAGCATTATACTGTGTTGGAGCTCTAGGGAGCTTATTATACTGTGTGGAACATTATATACCATGTGGGGCTACTATGGAGGGCACTGTGCAGCATTATATACCATGTGGAGCATTATACCCAGGGAGGGCTCAAAATTCCTGCTGGTAGCCCTGTGTGTTATGTCTGCATTACAGCAAACTCGCTATAATCTGGCACATACGTGTAGTGCTCCATGGTCGTGTCATTTCCCATACAGCACTGTACATGAACCATGAAGCCATGGAGCTATTGGGGCCTGCACAGTACTAGAGGGGATGATGATACTGGGGAAATACTCAGTAACACTAGATAGTCAGCACATATGTTAGATTTTAGTGAAGAGAAATGGAACGTTAAAAGGAGGGATAAGGAAAGTTAGAATGGAATCGGACGAAGGGAGAAGAACCAAAGTGATGAGGGAAGTTGAAGGAAATTCCATTAAGAGTAGGTAGGGATGACAAGAAGGGGAATAGTCCCTTGGCCAAAAAGAAAAAGTGGGGAACCTCCACTCATGGTTCCCCAAGGCCTCATAAGCTCCTGGTATTCCCGAGAGTGCTGAAACACTATCCAAGGGGTCCAGAAGGAGACGAAGGAGCTCTATGTACTCCAAAGGGACACTGTAAGGTTCTCCATCTGTTGTATGTCCTCCACCCTATGAATCCCGTGAGTCAGTGAAGTGGTTGATTTTCACAAGGCCGGATACATTCCTTTCCCATCATATCTCTATATCATGTTGAAAATCCAATTTCTTTACATTTAATATGTTCTACAAAACATGTATCTCGTAAATTGAACAGAAGGTCTTCTACTTAAAACTTGTGTCAACTATAACCACCAGTCAGATGTCACCATGAGAAGTTGTAGCTTTGTATACAGTTTGAGATGTCATACATTATACATTATACATACATATGCATCAAATTATATGATCTTGCGGATTCCCTTATAACATGAGCTGATGTAATATAATGGGTTCCTTTGTGGTCGGCTCCTTCCCCGGTATCCTCCAATATCAATGGTTTGTTATCATTTCATATATACAAAAGAAAAAAAAAAACCTTGACAATCCCTGTATAAACACTTGCGATATTACATATTAAATCTCTCCCTCTCTCCATATAAAAATAGTTCCGCTTTTTTTTCTTACCAACAAAAGGGACACAGAAATAACAATAAGTCACTTCAGTGGAGCACTTCTCCGCGCTATGCTTAACTATCAAAATGATAAAAACTGAATTATGTCCACAAATAACAATTCCTCTGCTACATAAAGGATATGAAATGCAATATTGCTGTAACAAGAATAATACAGGAGCACTTATATATACTAGAGCGTGCCACGCTAACATCATTTTTCAGCTGCACAGTTTTTGTCTGAATGTTCGATTATTTGTGTTTGGCGATACAAAAGCTGATGTGGGAATACATAAAAAGATTTTTTTTTTAGTTGAAGCCACTTCATATTTGAAGATCCTACAAATAGTATTATATTAATCACTGCTAGGAGAGGAAATAATTTAGGTGAAATATATATATATATATATATATATATATATATATATATATATACGCCACCTCTACTGTACATGCAAAGGTACTCTAATACTGTCCATACTGTGTTATGAATGTAGATGCAAGGCTACAATAAAAGCAATAGCAGGAGGTTGGCCAATAACTTTGAGCAAACTAGCATACTTCTGCGAGATAAGACATACCACCCCAGACACTTTCACCAGAGCTCTCCGCGAGGCGAGTTGGACTTGCACTGAATCAGGGAATCTGATTTGTCACCAAACAGATCTCAGGAATGTTACAACTGTTGTTGCTGCTTTAAGGTTGCCGTGTCAACATAAGGAAGCTTCCTGTTAGGATTGGTTGTTGCTTCTTTAAGGCTGCCATGACAACATAGGGAAGCTTCTTGAGCAGGCCTTTATAACCCACTCCCTTATCACCAAGTTTTGCTGGCTAATTAGTTTGCAACTTCTTGCTTGGCTCCTGACACTGACTTGACTGTCTAATACTGACCTCTGGCTACATTCCTCAATTCCTCGATGTCTTATTATCTTGTTCTGGCATTCCCGATCGGTTTCGACTATTAGTTTTGTTTTCCGGATTTGTCTTTGTCTCGTGATTTGGTTTCTTGTTGCCCTCTTCAGCTGCTGACTCGTGATTGACGACCATTCTTTGATCTTTGCTCCTGTGAGTAGTGTGTGGTTCTGGTGTTTGGCTTCTGCTGCAGTGTGTTTATTTGTGATACACTTTCTGTTCTGGTGACAATTCCGGTCTTCAGATTCAGCGAAAGGCCATCTCTTCTTGCGAGTAGCTCTGGTGAAGGCGTCTGAGGCTGGTCTTGGCTTGCAGTGGTGTATTACCTTTAAGTAGCATTTTCTACTGCTCGCAGTTGTCAGCCCATTTCTGCTGCTGCTCTCCTGAAGACCAGTACATGTCTTCCCTTGCATCTGCATCCTAACAACAGATAGATGTACCAATAATAAATGCTGTAGAAACCAAAACAAAGCCCACTAAAATTTACACAGTCGCGAGTAGACAAGAGAAATTGTACAAGCAGGGTCAAAACTAGGAGAGAACGTAATAGGCTGAATCAGAAGATGAAAGCAATATCCGGGAAACACACCAAGGGTCACAAGTACAACTGGGCACGTCAAAGCAGAATCAGGAGGCAAATAGGGTAACCAAGGACCAAGCCAGAGGTCAATCAGCAAACAGGTACACATACTCCAAATGGAGAGCCAAACTAGGAATAGAAAAGTAATTAGTCACGCTTGTGTCAGGAGGACGGGGTCTTATATAGGCCTCCTCGGCTGCTAACTGGACCAAGTCAGGAAGCCTCTGAAACTGCAAAAGGTACCAAGGTTGGCATGGTAATGTTAAAGGTGCAGCAGCCGGATAGAGAATCCTGACATACTAGAGGTCTAGAAAGACATGTAAAGTGGATAGGGTCAGAAGACCTGAGTCAACTCGCGATGGCAGCAGTCAAATGGTCCAATTTCCCTCCAGAAAATGGGGCAGATTTATTAAGGCGTTTCATATGCCAGTCTTAATAAAGGCCCCCGACAGGCAAAAGGAGAACTTGATTTATCACTGAGTGCACCAGAATGGAAATCAACACCAGTCAGCAACCTGTATAAATCATGCCAGATATGTCAGACTGGGGCATTCCCACCTCAGCCCTCCACATTCTCTGCTCACTTTCGTGGACGGTGATGAACGAGGCACAAAACAAGGGATGTGGTGCATCTTAGGTGCAAGAAAGGCCCTAGCAACAATGATGTGCCATGTATTTATTTATATACACCAGAAAACTGGCGTAGAAGGGTTGATGAGGTGCCCCAATGTATCAAAGAAGAAGGACTTTATTTATATCTCTCTATCATCACATTAGTGTTCAGCAAACCGGTTGCTAACTAACCAGGTTTGTTATGAATTTTCCAAAATGTTCACCTTCCACCATACCTGAAATTTTTGAGGTTCAACTTGCATGAATTCAGCAAAATGGCAGCCAGTTGAAAATGAAAAAAAAAAAAAAATAAAAATGACAGTAGCGGGAAGGGGTTAATAGCTCCATAATACTAATATTCATGAGGTTTTAGGGGACATTTCCACTAAGGCTCTATTAAAGATTTCCCTCTCTTTGCAATGTGTTAGAAATGACTTGCTTAGTGAGCAGAAAGGTACGAAGCTGATATGAACAATGAAACATTCATGTCTTACATGCATATTTATATCTTTTATTCATATTTGTCATATCCAATGCAAATGGATACATTGTTGCGGAGCACAGAAATCACACTTCCTTTTCATCGTGTTACTTTTTATAGCTGCTCAAAGAACTTTAATAACAAATAAAGTGAAACAAAAGTAGACGGAGTGGGGATATTAGGCCGGGTGCCATGTTTGGGGCAAATTGGCATCATTCCTTAGAATAATTATAAATACTCGACTATTGTACGGGGCAACAAAGAATCAGCAGATAAAACAGATGTGCTTACTGCTATTAGGCAACGTCAATTCACATTGTATTCCCTGTGATGGCTTTATTCTTATCGGAGATGACAATACATTTTGTGGAGTTTTAGACATGTTTTTTTTTGTTTTTTTTGTTTTTTTTTTTTACATTAAGAAAATGTGAGATGATACATAGAAAGCAATTCTTTTCTTCGAGAAGCTCTGTCTCTGGCTCTGTTTTTAATATTCATCATAAAAGAACTATTTTGTGGCGTATTTTCTTATAACCCTGTGCTGTGATGTTCCTCTGTTTTTTTTAGGTATTTGAAAAATACTTTATCTTTAAATGTAAATATATACAGCACTTGCTCACTGTTGTCCTCTGTTAACAGTCATTGTCAAATGACTGTTTCCAAAAAGATAAAAAATTATATATATATATATTTACTTTAGGAATTGGGGCCATAATATTGTCACAGACATGACCTGTATTAATCCATAGAAAACCAGTCTTCGTATGGCACAGTCTCCAGGGTTTGCCCATTTCTACCCTTTTACCTGCAATTATCAGGTTATGCACTGCTCTACATTATCCTACATGGCAAGGTACAGTGAAGCAGTTCTCTATACCAACCAATCAGATTAGTACTTTCATTTTTAGAGGGGCCTTGAATAGATGATAGCTGATATCGGATTGGTTTACCATGATCAATGGCTTAATTTTTCTTTCGCACCACCTTAGCTAAATCATCCCTCATTATATCTTAAGTTTTTTGGGTACATTTTAAAGTTTTTAGTCATAACTCTTGAAACAGATGTTCCTGACTTTGGTGGAATCCTTTGGCAATGCTGGGTACTTTCTCTAGTATATTATATTATTATAGCGGAATCATTCACTAGCCTGGTCTTCAAATTTTTGAGAAAATAACAAAACAGATGGGCGCCATTGTAAAAAATGTCTGAATCAGAGTGCTAATTTATGTTAGGTTCACACTAGCGTTCGGATCTCAGTCATTTGGGTCTGAATGGGGACTGTCCGCTTAAAAAGTGGTTACCCGTGGACCCCATAGACTTGAATGGGTAAAAGTCCTCCTACGGAGACTCCGATGCAGATGTGAACCTGTGAGAGAGAGAAAAAGAGCACATGCAAAAAAAAAAAAAATAAAAAAACAGATTGCACATCCAAAAATATCTTTATTGCAAAAAACACATAGTAACGCTAGGTTCACACTAGCGTTCGGACTTCTGCTTGAGGACCTGAAAAACAGAAATCCGCTTAAAAAGGGGTCACATGCGTGACAAAGACTATAATGGGGTCCGCCCAGATTCCGCCCAAAAATCCTTCTTGCAGGACTTTTCTTTCTGCATATACTAAGCGGAATGGGGGACGGAGTCCCTGAATGGTCACCCAACGCTAGTGGGACCAGAGCCTAAACCATGTTAAAAACATTTAAAAACAGTAACACAACCCCAGTCCACATAAGGACTAGTGCAAATGAAGAAGCTCCCAATGGTACGTCTTGCTTCAATGTCAACAACATCGACCACATAGACTATCAATGCCCCCCCCCCCCAAGTTTTTTTTAATATGTATGTATACACCAATACGGTGTCCAGGAATAGAAAGGCCAAACACCAGCTAAACCCCAACCCCAATATTATATTCCTTTTGGATACAAAGAATTTTCTAGGTGCAATGATCACAGTACTGCATCGGTTAACTTGACAAGGCTACAGTGTAAACACCCTGGGAGATACATCCAGTCGTATGATGCCGGGCAGAGCGGCACAGAGATGTACGTGCCATTTGTCACATACAAGATACATTAGTGAAGGAATCTTTTAGTGAGAGGATGATTGAATTTAGGGAAATGATACAGGAGAGGTGACACCGACTGTGACAGAGATTTTCCACTAAAGCGTGTCTGTGGCTCCTCAAGGATAACTCAATTTAAAGGAGGATGAGCTTAATTCCCTGTTACAATGGAAATGACAGAACCTTAATCTTACACGGCTGGGATAAAGTGTGAGATGGATTGAGGAGTGAAAGTCCACGGTGTACCCATAATGCACCAGGTCTATATTGTGCTTTCTAATTATTGCAAAGTATTTCACTTCTAATACAAAGTAGCTAAGTGTATCACGAATGAGAAGCTAACATACTAGTCTACTAAACTGCAGTACCTGCAAGTCATCTTTGGAATCATCATATCTAGAGATGGGTTTGGACTTCTGGTTCGTTTCAACCCAAACTTGTTCAGCACGAACAGGAAGTGCTATTACTATACTCTGAAGAAGCTCAGACTCCGAAGTATAATAAGTGGAGGCCCAGGGGAAGATCTCCTTTCTCCTGGGCATCCTTGTGGCATTTTCAGGCCCCAATGTTCTCTTTAGGTCTCTGGCTGAAGTCATGCGCCCTGCCCAGGGTCACTGCTGAAGCCTGTCATGTCACGTGGGGTGTGCCAATGACATGACACATTGACCCAGCACCCAATCGCAGCCGTCAGCCAGGCCGAAAGAGGCCTGCAGAGGATGCCAGGGAAACACCGAATGCCCAGGAGAGGTGAGGCAAGATGAGTTTGTTACAATACCACCAACAACCTATGGACAAGTGTGGCATTGTTTTGTAAGAAGGCAGACATGTTTCTTTCAATCATGGACACCTTCAAGGTTGGTGGAGGCCACTTATTAGGAGACGTATATCCTTTGTCCCCACCACAAATATTACCAACACTGTAAAGTATCTCTAGTTAGCATTTCATTTTGTGAAAACTTGTCATAAAACCATGTTGTGTCCAGAGTATAATATGGGAGCCATTTTTGTTCGTCTGAGACAAATCTAAATTTGTTTGGTTTCATAAAAAAAACCAATTTGGAATATTTGGGTCAGATCCAGCTCGGTAAGCCTATCTCTGATTTGCATGTATAATTTGGATTGGGTAGCCACCTCTGCTATGAGTATTAAAAACTTTTTTGAATCTTTTTGCTGTAAAATGATACGATGCAATGGCCTATACCCTATTAATAAGTTCATTCCCAAAACCATTTGCCTTCCCTCCTACTCCTTTGTGATTGAGCGAGGAATACTTATCTGAGCTCTGCTTTGATACAAAATCCACACAAAGAATAACATACTCTTAAGGAGTCTATATTTGTCAACATGGTTACAATACACAGTACAGAATAGCTAACCTTAATGAAATCCACAGAAGGGAGGATACAGCGGACGCCAATCATGTCACCAATAGCAATAAGTACCATCAGAAAAAGGAAATGGATGTGAATTCTATTAACACGTCTTTATTTCCACTTGAGAGATTACTGCTCTCGAGAGGGTCTCAATGCCTTTAGCATCTTCCAACATATTGCATATTATACAGACCTCAGGACTATTCCAGATTTACCAATTACTCTTCACCATTGTATCAGGTGTGTTTCTAGTGATTATGAGATTTAGTTCCCTGAGGATCTATTTGATGTTGCCTTCATTGCTTTATTATAAACTTTAATGTGGAAATAACCACCTTCTTAAAATTCAGTAAATGTTACCTATGGGACTACTGGTGGGAAAGTGGTATATTTGCCAAAAGGCTGATTCTGTGATGTTGTAAAGATGTTGATGGGCAGCTGCCTACACTGGGTTGATGGCATTATGGCTGATTCCTCTGGGCTCCACTGCATTCCTCTGCAGCCAATACACTGCAGTCCTTCACCTGCCCTTTCTGAGCTCCCACACAGACTCTATTACCTGAATTCACCCACTGGTGATGAAGGACACGCAAGACACTCAGTTCTCTTTACTGGGGAAGATGTTGCAAATACAGTGTCTAGAATTCTAGAAGTTTCAGCTAACCGTTGACAGTTGAATGCTTGGCTTGACTAGGCAAGATTTCAGGCTATGGTAGCAAACAAGCCTGAGGGATGGACTGCTTACCATTGTAGAACCCATCCTTTCGCTCTCGAGTCTCCCGAGCGTGAGTCTAGTCCACTCCACAAACTGCCCACCTTCCCACATCTCCAAGAGGAATCTCTCAAGCTGTCTTCCTCTCCTACAAGCAGTCCCACTTAAAGTCATTCCTGCCCTGGGTAACATGGGTGATACCATAGGATAAGGCTTAACTTTCAGATCAGTTGGGGTCTGATTGCTTAGGCCAACACCGGGCGTTTTGTCCTCCACTCTGAATGGATCGGTGATCACAAGGTGGTCGTGCACAGCATAAATTGCAGATTGGTTGGGGTCTGATCTCCCATGTTCTGTGATGTGCATATCACTCCATTCATTCCAATGGGAATATTAGAGATAGATGAATTACAGCACTCGGCTTTCTCCGGCACTCCTGTTGAAATGACTGCTGCAGTCCGCTCACTGCCTGACAACCACTCTATTCAGAACGAAGGAAAAATGTTCCCTATACTCCTGACTGGTGGAGGTCTCAACAATTGAACCCCTACCAATCTGAAATTAGGCCCCATCCTGTGAATAATGCATAACTTAACCAGATGGGAAGACTCCTTTAACTGTGTAGAGAATGGTACGGCACCAAGTTTGACTTTTAGGGTATGTTCGCATGGAGGAATCTGCCCCAGATTCTGCCCCCAAATCCGCAGCAGATTCAAAGGGAGGCAGAGATTGCAGCAGGATGCTGATAAAAATCAAGCGCCCTGCTTGATCTTGTCGTGGAGTCCCCAGCTCAAGACTCCTTGCTCATTAGGCCCATTCATCTGCATCGGCATCCAGTCGCAACTAGACCAAGGCCGAATACAGGGGCGGAAAATGAAGAGGAATCCCTCTTCATTTTCCGCTATGTGAACGTACCCTTAGGGTAAGAAAAAAAAAGAGACAATTACCCCTGGGGACTCCCACTCTCCAGGTCCTTCACCCCCTAATGACCTCCAGTTCTTAGACTATATAGGCTCACTCTTACGTACTAATTTGGCTCTGCTACATCTGTAAAACATATATTCAGTTCATAGCAAAGCAAAACAGAATATATTCAGTCTTTCGTGGCAATCCTAATAAATTCTCAAGGGAGAACAATTGGGTCTGTGTTTTAATAAACTCAATGATAGGAAAAAGAATGAGCGATGTGAGCACGGCTGTAGGAAGTGATAATGAAATGCAATAAAAATTGTCCATCAGCTTAATCTCAAATGCATTTGTTGTTCTTTTGGAAAGAAAAAAAAAAAAAAGAAAAAACGTCTTCTGCTGAAAATCTCCTGCACTGTAATGTTTTCTCCGTAGTTATGGGAAGGCTGCCATATTTTCCTTCAGAGGTAACTAATTTAATGTAACGGATTCCTATACCAAAGGGAAACGGCTTGTTGAGCGGACCCAATATTCTGGTTATTGATTCCACAACACTATTATTTCTCTTTAATTTTAAAGGGCCATTTGGGAGGTAGAAAAAATGGATTTTAATGCAGTCTTCTCGAGCCAACAAAACGTAGTAATTAGAGAACGAGGAGCAAAAGTGTTTTTCTGACAGTATTCCTAATGTAAAGTGTGATCTGATCTACTGTCTGCAGAAATGGTCTTGGGGCATCACATACTGTATGTAGCACCCATTTGTCAGCGTTCCCGACCTTGTGGCAGGCTGCCCAAACATGCTGGGAGATGTAGTTTTGTCAGAGAGGTTACAGATTAAATCATTGGACTATAAAACACATATGGTATTGTGTAAAAACTGTGGCGATGTAGAGAGGTGAAGGTCACTTGTGGGATTTGCCACTGACAAAATTCTATTACAGTCTGGGGTCTCCTCAAACCCCAAAGTATAATCAGTGGAATCTGATAGCTTCTAAATGACTTAACACTGCATCCATGCAGGAGAGAAAGCAAATAGAATGATTAGCTATATAGCTAGAGGAATAACCAGTAGGATGCTCGGCTGTATAGCTAGAGGCATAACCAGCAGGATGCTCGGCTGTATAGCTAGAGGTATAACCAGGTATATATAGCTAGAGGTATATCCAGTAGGATGTTTGGCTGTATAACAAGAGGTATAGCCTGTAAGATGTTTTGTTATATAGATAGAAGTATAACCAGTAGCAGGTTTGACTGTATAGCTAGATATATAACCAGTAGGATGGTCTGCTGTATAGATAAAGGTATAACCAGTACGATGCTTGACTGTATATCTAGAAGTATAACCAGCAGGATGCTAGGTTGTATAGCTAGAATTGTAACCAGTTGAATGGTCAGCTGTATAGCTAGAGGTATAACCAGTAGGATACTTTGCTGTATAGCTAGAGGTATAACCAGTAGGATGCTGGTCTGTATAGCTAGAGGTATAACCAGTAGGATGCTGGTCTGTATAGCTAGAGGTATAACCAGTAGGATGCTGGTCTGTATAACTAGAGGTATATCCAGTAGGATGCTGGTCTGTATAGCTAGAGGTATAACCAGTAGGATGCTGGTCTGTATAGCTAGAGGTATAACCAGTAGGATGCTGGTCTGTATAGCTAGAGGTATAACCATTAGGAAGCTGATCTGTATAGCTAGAGGTATAACCAGTAGGATGATGGTCTGTATAGCTAGAGGTATAACCAGTAGGATGCTGGTCTGTATAGCTAGAGGTATAATCAGTAGGATGCTGGTCTGTATAGCTAGAGGTATAACCAGTAGGATGCTGGTCTGTATAGCTAGAGGTATAACCAGTAGGATGCTGGTCTGTATAGCTAGAGGTATAACCAGTAGGATTCTGGTCTGTATAGCTAGAGGTATAACCAGTAGGATGCTGGTCTGTATAGCTAGAGGTATAACCAGTAGGATGCTGGTCTGTATAGCTAGAGGTATAACCAGTAGGATGCTGGTCTGTATAGCTAGAGGTATAACCAGTAGGATGCTGGTCTGTATAGCTAGAGGTATAACCAGTAGGATTCTGGTCTGTATAGCTAGAGGTATAACCAGTAGGATGCTGGTCTGTATAGCTAGAGGTATAACCAGTAGGATGTTGGTCTGTATAGCTAGAGGTATAACCAGTAGGATGCTTTGCTGAATAGCTAGAGGTATAACCAGTAGGATACTTTGCTGAATAGCTAGAGGTATAACCAATATGATTCTTGGCTGTACATGGAGAGGTATAACCAGTAGGATGCTGGTCTGTATAGCTAGAGGTATAACCAGTAGGAAGCTGGTCTGTATAGCTAAAGGTATAACCAGTAGGATGTTGGTCTTTATAGCTAGAGGTATAACCAGTAGGATGTTGGTCTGTATAGCTAGAGGTATAACCAGTAGGATGTTGGTCTGTATAGCTAGAGGTATAACCAGTAGGATGCTTTGCTGAATAGCTAAAGGTATAACCAGTAGGATGCTTTGCTGAATAGCTAGAGGTATAACCAGTAGGATGCTGGTCTGTATAGCTAGAGGTATAACCAGTAGGATGTTGGTCTGTATAGCTAGAGGTATAACCAGTAGGATGCTGGTCTGTATAGCTAGAGGTATAACCAGTAGGATGCTGCTCGGCTGTATAGCTAGAGGTATAACCAGTAGGATGCTCGGCTGTATAGCTAGAGGTATAACCAGTAGGATGTTGGTCTGTATAGCTAGAGGTATAACCAGTAGGATGTTGGTCTGTATAGCTAGAGGTATAACCAGTAGGATGCTTTGCTGAATAGCTAGAGGTTTAACCAATAAGATGCTTGGCTGTACATGGAGAGGTATAACCAGTAGGATGTTTGTCTCTGTAGAGGTATAACAAGTGGTAAGAGAGAGGTTGTGATCCTTCTGTATAGAGCACCTACAAAAAGACAAATATAAAACGGGTGAAAAGGTGGGCTACAAAAATGGTGGAGGGTCTGAAGCATAAAACATATGCTTAAAGAATTAATCTGTATAGCCTTGATGAAAGAAGGGAAAGTGACGGATATGACTGAAACCTGCAAATATGTTAAAGGTGTAAACAAGGTCACATTGTTTGGAGGAAGATCAGAAACAATGTCAGGAAATATTTCACTGAAAGAGTAGTTGAGACATAAAATCTACAGTAAGTGAATGTATACATGTCTGGGATAAACACTTGTCTATCCTAAGATGAAGGAAATAATGTAAGGGCACACTACATGGACCATGAGATGTTCTTCTGCCGTCAATCTTCTATGTTTCTATGGACAGCAGATTTTTACATACAGTCGCGGCAGATTCTGTAGACCAGATAAACCATTCAGCTGAGATAAGAGATTGTGAAAATGGTCTTGAGATATAGAGCTTGATGTCAGAAAATAAACCTGCCACTGGTACATACTGTATGATCAACAATAGACATGGTAGGTTAAAAAAGACAAGACATAATAATAATAATAATAATAATAATAATAATAATAATAATAATAATTTATATATATATATATATATATATATATATATATATATTAACAATACAATAAATAATTTAAAATCATGGAATTTACCGGTACTGAGAAACCTTTTCCCTTTTTTTTTTTTAATCATACCGAATAGTAATATAATGTAATATAATATAATATAATATAATTAAACTAATATCTAATTCCAACATACTGGATATGTTTAACACAATGGCATAGAATCAATTATTTGTAATGAATTCGATCTAGAACTAGTACAACATCAATTCAATTATGTGAGATTGCATATCCATCAGGATCCAATTGTACTATATATATTCTCTATCATTTACAAGACGAAGCAACTTTGAGTGTAAACATAAAAAATAACAAAAAATATGTCATAAAATAATGACATGATAAAAAATATTCACTATTACGGAATTATAGTCTCCTCTACAGCTGTTGCTCAGGGTTTCATTTGCCAGGGCTGGGGGAAATTTTATCACCTATGCACGAGGTAGGTGGTAGTTGTCTGATCACTGGGGATTCCAAGACTTATATATCATGTAGCATGCCAAACCTTTGTATTGCTCCATATAACACATGTGGGCCCTTTTCTCCATATGTCATGCTAGATCAGATTGCATTGCATCACAGAAAAAAATTGCTTCTAGAGAACAAAAGCTCCATGAACATTGCACCCAACAGAGCATAGTTTGGCAGCACATGGGACACATGGGTCTATATTAGGGAGTTGTGAAGACTCCTTGCACACATCTCTGACATATGTATTAGGTCTGCAGCTCAAGGGCAAATCAGTACTGAGCTGAGGTCAGAAACATATAGACATTGATGCAAGTTACCAGTGAAGGACATCATCCATGACATAGGTGCCCGGACTAGCCGCAAATGTCTGCATTGTATAGGCCGAGGGAGGCCCTGGGCTTAGCCAGGTAAGAGACTGCTGGAGATCAGAGATTGGACAATTGCCTAGGATCACCCAAGAATATCCTTAGGCAGCTTCAGGATGCAGGAGAAAATAAAGAGGTTTCACCACCCGAGCACCTTTTGCTACGTGAGTGCAGCAGGTGCAAGATCCTAGAGGACACTGTTAAACTTGTTTGTGTTGCATTTTGTGTGTTTGCCCAATTGTGTATATCACCTGTATATAGTTTTGCTTATAGAACTCTTATTTTTCCTTTAAGGGCTGTTCTACTGGAGAGAGGGGTGGTTTTAGCCAATGGTTTGGTCCAACCAGCTCCTAGCTGGTTAGGGGTGAAGACTGGAGAGTCTTGATTGAGATTCCAAATAGAGAGGTGTTATGTGAGCAGAGCCAGTGACAAAGCCCATGTAGTATTGCTGCAATCCGAGTCAGAGAGAGGAAACTGCTGAAAGCTCCTGAGAGGAGTTCTAGGAGAAAAGTGCCATTTTTGGAGTAGAATCTGCAATCTTTTCTTGGACAACAGACCCTGTTGTGCCACAGGACTCACAACACCAACTTTGGCATATACCATAAGAAACACAGAGGCAGAGTATATTGGAAGATCTATTTTATACCTTGGGCATAAACTGCTTGATAATCCATCCCTCAGGTCACCCCTTAACTAGATCTGAACCTCCATATTTATCTGGAAGCTGTTGGTTGCCATTATTGCCGCACTTCTGTAAAGTCTGAGCCTGTTTTCATCTGCAACCTTGTGTTTCCTGTGCTTTTTTGCTTGCTTTAACCATCAAGGACCTTTACAACGTCCATCTGGCTCAGGAGGGCTGAAGACTGTTAGGAAGTGCCCGGCAGGCCCCCTTAGCTCTGCTCCAGCCCAGGAGGTAAGCTGGAGGAAGTGGTTAAGTTTATTGGCCACTGCTGACAACGTTCATTATTTCTACTACTACTCTCAGCCTCCGGGTCCCTCCAATGACTATTTATCTGGAAAAAAGCAGCCATGTTTTCTAATCCTAGATACCCCCTACATCTCCTGGTGTTTTGGATTTCCATCAGAGGCACCCCAATTTACTATGATCAACCTGAAGACCATTACAGCTGGGATTGCCCCGAAGTCTAACATTATCATAGCCTTTCTTCTATTGCTTCGTACTGTGGAGGGTTTGGTGGGAAGAAGACAGCCACCACTGTGGTCAATGACTGAAGAAGCCAGCTCTCCTCGACCAGCGCATCCGGGGTGCTGCCTATGCACGCAACCATATTATGGAGCTGTGCTACCCCTAATTTGTACTGAGCTAGAAACATGGTGCCATACTGAAACTTCTTCATACAGAAAAAAAAATTGTACACCCCATCAGGTGTCAGGTCTCTTAGGACTTTGGATATTTTCATGTTTCATATTGTATGAGGCTTGAGTTCAGTATCAGTATAAGACAACACAGCCGAGGAAATGCACGGAATGCTCATATTCTATATATCATTGCGTAGTTATGTCTGCCTATTGTATAAATTTGTGTTTTAGCTCTGGACACATCTATGCATTTTTTGCAAAAATAGCAGCTCAGTAATGAAAAAATTGACAAAATAGTCTTCATCTCTAATTTGACGCCGTCCGAGCAATATACATATTGATGGCTCACCTTTTCTGCTGCTAGAGCAGTTTCCTTGCTTCCACCACTGGCAGCACTGTCATCCAATTCCCATTGTCAAGGGTACAATTCTTAAATACGAATGGAACTCCGAAGACTGCTTCAAAATAGCTCGGAAGCAAGTTATGCTAAAAGCCGGTATTTATTTGGGTCTCGGAGCTCTCATAACCATTACATGCTTGCTGGTGTACTAATAAAGTCATAAAAGGCCAGCTTCCCGAGAACAATTTAATTCTTTCCCAGTTTCCTGGGGAAACTTTCTCAGACAATGCTCTGAACGTCATTCCCTTTTGCTGACTAAAGATGGAAGCACGCACCGTTAAATTGTGGATCCCTGTTATAGTTGGCAGAGGGTGAGGAGGGGAGAATCCAAAAATTCTCTCTGAGGGATATCCCATTGGGGCATCAGAAAAGAGAAATGGGGCCTCAGGGGCTCATGAAGAAGAACATTCTTTTATCTTGCCTTTGATGTCTATGGTAAAATGTAGGAGGTAACAGTCTGTGACGCGACTTCATGTTGTAACATAGAGTGGAGATTTCAAAATGTAAGAAAGTTGGAAATTTCCAAAATATAATGACGTTACTATAATTTATATGGCTTGAAATGGAGATTTCTTTGATCCTGGTCATGGGCATGGCAGGTGACAACTGAAGTCCCTTGTGCAGTCACAATGATAGACATGTATGTTGAGATGGCTGGGACTTACATTTTGATGAACTATTTTTAGGATAGGTCATCAATATGTGATCAGTGGGGGTCCCCACCAATCACGTGGATGAAGAGTTTGCAGTGTTTGGAAGAGTGCTACAGCTTCTTCACTGAATTTTGTGCACAGTGTGCAGAGGCTGCACTTGGTATTGCAGCTCAGCCTCAATCACTTGAATAGGACTGATTTGCTGTGGTACTATGAGACTAATGGTGATGATAACATCAGCACAGGGAAAAGGCCACAGCACTTGTGAGTGCCAGTGCCTCTTCAAACAACTGATTTATGGGTCTCCCAAGTGTCATTTTCCCATTGATCAAGTATTGATGACCTGTCCTAAGGTAAGACCTGGAAAATCCCTGGAAAATTAAAAAAGGTTTTAGCTCTAGAACTTCAAAATTGATGGCTTTTCTTTCATATAGGAAGGTGTCCAACCTCTGAGAGCCACTGACCCTTCACTGACCGACCCTTCATTGTGCAAGAGTCTTAGATGTCTCATGACACTCATACTGTATATGGACATGTCCAGCCAAGAGGAAAGGTACAAAAGGACACATCTGTTACATAGTTACATAGTAGATGAGGTTGGATGAAGACATCAGTCCATCAAGTCCAACCTATAACCCTTCAGTCCCCTACAGTGTTGATCCAGAGGAAGGCAAAAGACCCCATGAGGCTTATGCCAATTGCCCCATTTCATGGGAAAAAATTCCTTCCCGACTCCAATCTGGCAATCAGTATAAAACCCTGGATCAACGTGCCCTTAAAATCTAAAACCCATAACCTGTAATGTTGTTCTGTTCGAGAAAGGCATCCAGGCCCTTTTTGAACTTGTTCAATGAATCCACCATCACCACATCCTGGGGCAGAGAGTTCCATAGCCTCGCTGTTCTTACTGTAAAAAATCCTCTTCTATGTTGCTGGTGAAACTTTCTCTCCTCCAGTCGTAGAGGATGTCCCCTTGTCACTGTCACTGGCCTAGGGGTAAAAAGATCATTAGAAAGTTCTTTGTGCTGTCCCTTCATGTATTTGTACATTGTTATTAGATCTCCTCGTAGACGTCTTTTCTCTAAACTGAATAACCCCAAGTTTGTTAATCTATCGTTGTACTCCAATCCACCCATTCCCCTAATAATTTTGGTTGCCCTTCTTTGCACTCTTTCTAGTTCGATTTTGTCTTTCTTGTATACTGGAGCCCAGAATTGTGCACAGTAGTCTAAGTGTGGCCGTACCAGTGATTTGTATAGAGGCATAACTATGTTCTTGTCATGAGAATCTATACCTCTTTTGATGCATCCCATAATTTTATTTGCCTTGGGATGTACATCTGTATCTATATCTGTACATTAAATAAGAGCATAGGAATGTCAAACAGTGTTGTTCCACACTTGGAATCCCTGGATAATGATTATTATAATGGTCATCGTCTGATAGTGTATTTTAAGTGTATGTCCACATGATATTACCCAGAGATAAAATCCACTTGTAATGTTATACAGATGCAGTGGTGACAACAGACGCCGAAGACTTTTAGCTGTTGTTTATCCATAATGTTGCTGCATTGTGTGATGTGGGTCATCTTGCCTTGTTGCTTGCCCTTGTAGCTGAACCCTACAACTTAGGACTACTGTTTCCTGTTCCTGAGGGACCAAGTATAAACCGTCAATAGTCTTTTGAAGCATACACAATGGCAACAGCCCATATAACCATTGAATAGCTCTAGCACCCATCTTTGGCAGAACACCAGTGTAGATGAAGTCTCCCTCTCCTCCCACACATTGTGTCCCTGGGAAACCTTGGAATTTCTCTGCAGATTCCATGTACAGCAGAATTCAAACAACGGTTTATACTTGGTCCCTCATGAACAGGAAACAGTAGTCCTAAATTGTAGGGCTCAGCTACAAGGGCAAACAACAAGGCAAGATGGCCCACATCACACAATGCAGCAACATTATGGATAAACTCATAGCTGTCACATTTGCTCTGATACTTGCTGCTTGTACTCCAGGTTGCTTCTAAGTTTTTAACACATTTCAGGGCTACCTCTGGCTTCTTTGTCTTGTCAGTGCATGACACTGGTTCTCCGATCAGCATCTTAGCCTTCCTACTAGACCAAAACAAGATGATGTCTTACTCAGGCATGTAGACTCACAGCGGTACTCATGTTGGATCTGTCTTGACTTGAGATGGGTGAACCACTTCATCATGAGCTGGGTTCGACCTAAATATCACAAATTGTTTGGTTTTTAATTAAACCGAACAATTGGTAATTCATCTTGGATGAATGGCCACCATGACATGCATTGCGACACTCTCCTAGTGACGTCATGCACTCATGGTCACCACTGAGGCCTGTGATTGGGCCACAGCGGTCACCAAGCATCATGATGTCATGATGCTTGGCATGTACATGTCACCACTGAGGCCCAAGCACAGGCTTCAGTTGTGACCCCAGGTACATGACGTCGTGAGGAGACCGAGAGAGGAGGCCCAAAAGAGGTGAGGGAAGGTGAGTATAAATGTTTTTTATTTTTTTTTTCACCTCCCCTGGGCCCCACTTATTATACTCTGGGAACCCAGAGTATAATAATTTCACTTCCGGTTCTATCCAATCTTGTTCGACCCAAAACAAATCAGGGACCCAAGCCACCCAAACACGAAAATAAAATAAAACGAACCTTGGGTGGTTCAACCATATCTAGTCCTGACCATCAACAAGTAGCCACTATTGTCAAGGATTACATTCTGAGGCCTGCTCGCTTCATGAGGATCTCTGTACTTCCATCCCTTCCTCTTTCACTACTGGTGCCAGAATAAATTAAATCTCTGCCCCCTTCTTTGGTAGTTCTCTCGAGGCTTCTAATGGTTTGGGAAGAGCTTGCCATACAATACATTATACATTTTAGAAATAATGATGTAAAGTCTACTTTTGTAGGTATAATTTATACAATTTGCTTGTTTTTGTCTTATGATAAATGGTGTTAAAAAGCAACGGAATGTTGTAACACATGTTCTTCTCACCTCTATGCAAGAAATGTCCATATTCCTTCCAGATTGTGAAGGCAGCCAGGTGTAAAAAAAATTCTCATCTAAACTACATGCTACAGGTGAACTACTTAACTGCATTCCCAATGATCATTAGTGGATTCCATTAAACGGTTCCAGCACTTCTAAGAAAACAGCCAATACATTTTTTAAAAGAATCTGAAAAATGCTAATACAACCATAAAGAAGGTCATTTCCATATTTATGTTGTATCTTCTGTTACTCACCACAGTCTATAGCAATGTTCAGCTTGTACCGGCTTCATATTTTAGCTAATTTCTAAGTGATTACGGGAAAAAAAAATGTTTATTTTCTCCCCACAATGTTGTAATTTTTGCATTTTGATGGAAGCATAGTGGATCTCAATGCTTCTTCATTCAGACTCAGGATAGTCAGGGAGGTGAGGAGGTGAATACATACAGGTCCTGTATGAACTAGTATTATGCACTCTGCACTATTATATATACACTAGTCATATGGACATTATGCACTATTTTTTGTACACTGAATGCCAATATTTATCCAGATAATGCATGGAACTATAGAGTTACTTTGTATCACACTGAACTACTTATCCAAAGAAATAATATGAAAATAAGGCCTCCTTGATGGAAAATGAAAGCTTGCTCTAGCTCCACTCTTTGGAAGGTAGCATCCTATAGATCAATGTCTGTTTTTTTTTAGAAACCTAGTGGCAAGGTCTAAATTAGAGCCAAGGAAGAATATCTCCTCCAAAAGGAAGAGAGACCCATGCGCAGACCACTGTTTTGAGGTTTTTACCTCCCATCAGTGCAAAGCACGGAACTGGCTGGCTTGGTGAAAGATCGTAGAAGGGGTACTATGTCTCCTTAAGGAGATTATTTTTCAGGCCACCTTTTGGTGTACAGGTACTTATAGACCATACATGCTGAGGATTCTCAGGAAAGAATATGCAAATAACCCTCCATGATCGAAAGAGAAAAACTTGCTCTAGTGTCAAGTTTTGGAAGGTTTCATCTTATGCTAGAAATCAATGTCAGATTTTCCCAAAACCTAGTGGCAAGATCTGGGATTAAAGCCATTTGGAATATTTCCTCCAAAAGGAAGACAGACCCATCTGCAGACAGCTGTTTTAGGCTGAAGCCCCATGTTGCAAAAACACAACTTTTTTGTTGCAGATTTTGCTGCAGTTTTTTTTTTTTTTTTTTTTTTTTTTTTGAGTCAAAGCCAGGAGTTGATGGTAGAAGTATAAGAACTTCCTAGATATTTCCTATATGTTTTGTAGCCATTCTTGGCTTTGTCTCAAGAAAGCTAAATCTGCAAGAAAAAAGCTGTGTTTCCGCAAAGTGGGGCTTCCGCCTTAAGGTTTTTTCCTCTCATTAGTGCGATGTAGCATACAGGTTGGCTAGGTGAGAGGTCATTCATGTGACTATCTCAGCTGCAAAGGCAATCTCCTCAAGGAGACATAGTACCCCTTCTGACACATGTGTATCATCTCTCCTCCAGCCAGTAGCCTAATTTGCAATGATGAAGGGCAATGAACTTAAAACAACTGTCTGCAGATGAGTCTCTCTTCCTTTTGGAGGCGATATCCCAGATCTTGCCATTAGGTTTCTGGAAAACCAGGAATTGATCTAAAAGGAGCTACCCTCCAAAAGGTGGAACTAGAACTTTTTTGCATGTTTTCTTTCTGGAATCCTTAGCAGAGTGTGTATAGTTTTTAATTCCCTGTACAATGACCTGAAAAGGCAACCTCCTTAAGGAAACATAGTACCCCTTCTGGCCATACAGTCACTGTATGTATGGCACTAAACTATTACTTTAAGCACTATTTATCTGTGGACTGCGGATCTCATTTATGTTACGTTCTAAAATAATAATAAAAAAAAAAATTTGAAAGCTCCTTCAAAAACTTCTGCGGTTGTCTCCAGCCTTTTCGAAACTTCTTAAACTATTAATCAAAAACTGTGAATGGAGGATATAATAAATTCAGTAACTTATACTCGATGCTATTGTCTTATTGAATATATAATGTCCTTTAGAAATAACATGTCTACTTTTTTCTTGTGTTCTTTAGGTGTCTTATTCAATACATAGAGCAGCTTCCTACCTCCGAAGCGGTGGGAATCCACCATCGGACAATGCCGCAGCGCTGCTGCATAGCCGAAGTCCAACCGGTTTACATCAATCCTTTATTTTTAAACAGCATCAATTCATCTACTGATTAGTGAAGCCAACAATGCCGTTTTTGTTCAAAGCTTGTTATATAATTTTTAGTCAAACTATATAACCTGCTTAGAAGATTGGAAACCTTTACAAATTTCTCCAGGCTTTGAAAGAACATTTATTGATATGGAAATGTTCCTGTTTGCTATCTCTTGTTCTGTGCATCTGCCTCAGTTTGTCTTTTGGGAAAAGGAAGAAAGGGATTAAAAAAAAAAAAAAAAAACACTGAATACAAAGTCAAAATAATTTCAGCATTTGGCAGGATTTACTATGTCATTTTGCCCAAACTGACCTTCTATTAACATCGTAACATCCAAAAAATTTTTTGCTTTCTTAAAGTAGCTACCAATAATAATTTTAAAAAGTTGGATGTGCTGACAGATCTTTTTGAATTTTTTTTTAGACTGTAGTTTGGTAATCTTTTCTCTCATTTTTGTTATTTTTTTTTTCTTGGTACCCTCACTGGTATCATCACTACACCCATTTGTACTAATTGACTTTATTTTAACATCTTGACTTCCAAAATGCTTCAGCCCTCGTAAAAGTAGTCATAGTAATATTAATTTTGAAAAATTGTATGTGCTGACAGATCTTTTTGAATTTTTTCAGACTGTAGTTTAATAATCTGTCCTCTCATTTTTGTCATTTTTGCCCTGGAACCAGCACTATAACACGTTGATGCCGCGCTGTGTTTTTTTTTACATTTTTAGCTTGACTTTTTGCAACAAATGTATCAAAATGTTACGTTCTGATTGATAAATGTCTCACAATTTTTGGTCCAATTTCAGAGTTTCAGAATTTTTGGTGCATTTTTTAAACGTAAGGTTCACGCTAGCATCGTTTCTCCATTGTTGTGGTTTATCGGTCAACCGGAACAATAGATTGTTGGGCCGCTAAAATGGCAGTAACACATTGACTATAATGGGGTCCATCGGGTTTCCATAATTTTCAAACTGAAATTGGCAGAGGAAAAAGTCCTCTATGCAGAACTTCTTCCTCCATCAATTCTCTGGCGGACATTGCAGTGTCTATGATAAACCCATCTGAATTAGGACTGCGTTAAAGAGGTTGTCCATTGTTTTGTTTTTTTTTATTTAATAAAATTACTAACAACATGCAATGTCCATGTGAAGACTAAGCAAAAACAACTGGAGGTTTATTGCTTGACCACAAAATAAACCACAACCAAAAAAAACTAGCCTGAGAAAATGACGTGTCATTCATAGTTTAGGGAACTGATATTGGAAGAGAGTTGGTGTGCAGATGTGTCCACCTATAAGTGATCTCCAATTTAGTTAAGGTTTCCTGGTTTGGTAAATCCCACTCTTCAGCTTCATGCCCATGTGCCCCTTGTGAATGGACAGTGGTGGAACTATTCTAGCAGTCCCATAAAATTGAATGGAATGGTGTCCACGCTTGAAGATCATTGTTTCATTGAGATGGGGAACTTGGGTTACCTCATTGTTGTGAATGCTGGAGGTCTCAGCAATTAGAACACCAGCAATCCAATATTTATTCCCTATATAATTTAAGTAGTAGGGAACCCCTTTGTAAAGGAAGCGATATCTCTATTTCAAATTACAGTGTTTCTTCTCCTTCTCAGACCCCTGTTGTGTTGATGCCTGTTAGGTCCTTCTCACCATCAGTGACTGGGCAACCATTAGTTTTGTATTTCAAGCTATGAACCCATCTGATATCACAATGTTCTTCATACAGTGAAGGTTTTGCTCATATACAACATACTTTATTTAGTTTGTCAATGTGACTCTTGCCACACAGTCTTTGGGTCATGCACAGATGACCCTACACAGCGGGTATTTGGATCTGTTTGCAGTCTTTCATTAATCTCAAGCAGAGAGGTTACCTTCGGTGAATGGACTCCTCTGGTTTTTATTAAAAATTGTAGTGTATATTTTTATAGACAATAGATATGCAGTTGACTAGAGATGACCTAGTTTTACATAACCTAGACTAATGACTGGTTATGTTCATCGGTGCTGGAAAATTCATGCATTTACATGAGACTGTAATCGCCCTAAGAGGTATCCAGATGGTGTGTAATGAACTTGTGGCCATCGCATCGGTGCTATAATTTAGTGACAGGTGCTTCACAGAAAGGAGAATGGCTCTAACCCAACATGGGCCAAGCATGTAATGTCCATGTGGCGACTAAGCAAAAACAGCTGCCAGTTTAGTGTTTGGTTGAATGAAAAAGATCTCAACCAAAAATGGGCTGAGAGAACAATGGGTAGTCCATAGTTATGGAACCTGATATAGGAATAGAGTCAGCCTACTAATCTATCCATACTTAATTGATCTCTGATAAGTTAGGGATCCCAATTTATCTTAAAACCAATTGTTACTGGTGACGGATAGTGGACGCATTGTGCTACCAACTCAGTTTGTCTTGGGGCTACCTATAAGGGTGTTGTCCTAGCAGACTCTCCAGTTTTGCCCTTTAACCATCATACGAGGATTTAGAAAAAAGAAGAGCATGAATGCAACATATCAAGAGCAGGAACTAAGGGAGACTAAGAGAGCATATTTAGATACATCCAGGCAGACAGGGATTGGCAGGAGGAAGCTTAGCAAGTGAAAATACTAGTTCTTAAAGGGGCACAGAGGTAGCCATGCAGCTAGACCTGCTGGGAACAGCAGTACGCCAGAGAGCTCAGAGATCCAGTGTTACTCCAATTCAACACAATATCATGAAAAGTGAGTATAATAATGATTTGTGAGTGACAAACCCCCAAAATTTTAGGTTTTGCTGAACCACAACTTCATAACAAACCCTGTTCATTACAAAAGTATCTTGTGGCTCATCTCTAGTTAGAGTTCTGCATCCTGGCATAAGTGTCTTATCGGTGGGACAGAGATCTCTTTAAGGCTCAGGCCACACGTTGTAGAAATGCAGAATTTTTGGCTGTTGCAGAAACGCAGCCTAAAAAACGTAGCATTTTACATTTTCAGCAAAGTGAATGAGATTTTGTGCAATTTCATCCCTGCAATGCGGGAAAAAAGTTGCAGAAGCGCTGAGTTTACAAAGCAGCAACGTTTTTGCTGCGTTATTTCCACTATGATTCTGATGCATTTTTTTTCAGAAATGGTTTTTTAGCTGTGTTTCTGCAACATGTGACCTCAGCTTAAAGGGGTTTCCAGTTTTATCAAATAAATGGTCTTGTTTGTATAATAAGAAGTTGTACAATTTTCCAATATACTTTCTGTATCAATTTTCTGTATCATATTTATCGGTTTTCTAGATCTTTGCTTGTTGTTGTTCAATCTTTGTTAACCTCCAGTGGACAAAATCAGCGATATACAGCGCAGGGTCATGTGATGGACACACAGGTGCACAGCTCGTTACAGTCACAGTACAGTAATCAGACATCTGTCTTGTAACGAGCTGTGCATCACATGATCATGGATCGTACATCACATAACCATGGACTTTATATCACATGACTATAGACTGTATATCACATGACCATGGACTGTATATCTCATGAGTATAGACTGTATATCACATGACCATGGACTGTATATCACATGACTATGGACTGTATATCACATGACCATGAACTGTATATCACATGGCTATGGACTGTATATCACATGACTATGGACTGTATATCACATGACTATGGACTGTATATCACATGACTATGGACTGTATATCACATGACTATGGACTGTATATCACATGACTATGGACTGATTTTTATCCACTGGGAGTAAGCAGAATGAATAAAAGCAAATAGAGATCAAGGAAGCCGTGAAGAATTGATACAGAAAGTATATTGGAAAATTATACATAATATATATTTTTAGTATACAAACAATAACATTTATTTGCTGAAACTGGACAAGCCCTTTAAGGCTACATGCACACAAGTGCATGTGTGTGGTCCATAGTAAAATGGCATGGAGAACACATGGATAACATCACCAATGGCAAAGCCAACGGAACATGGATGTTCATAGAGCCTTGGTATAACTCATCAAGATAACATACGATAAAATGTGTCAAGAGTTACTTTGTGTATAAAAAGTCTGACCAGTGATTTTTTCCTGTAGGGAAACACAGAGAGCGGCCTCAGCTAAGTCACAAAATGGCTGTAGGCTATTTTACATAAGCGTGCTAGGGTCGGAGTACAGCTATGGGATATTATGTGACACACTTGTGTCCTGTTATTGCACTAAAACTGCAGATATAGTAACAGATAAATGCATGTCATTACTAGCCAACATGATATCATATTGTCTTTCATCAGCTCCATCAAAGGGCAATCTAGGGAAAATCCCTTTAATGACAAACCCTGCTCTGCTCACCAGACCAATTTAGTTTTATGATACCCTACCAGTTGACTTGACTTAAAGGGATATTCCCATAACAACACACAACAATGCCATATAAAAGTACTTAGCAAATGTATCCTGCCACTAGAAATAGCCCAATGAAATCCCCCTTTACTAACGCTAGTTGAGCATTGTTGTCACTGGCCACGTCCTGTAGTCCATCCTCATCCAGGACGAGCATGCTCAGTTTGCAGCAGATGCAGCATGTGCAGTGCATGAATAATGCATGAGCAATAGCCAGGTGTGTACTATGATGTTCTGCAGCAGCTGTGGTGTGTTAAGATGTAATAAAGCAGCTAAAGTGTGTATTATGATGTTCTGCAGCAGCTGAGGTGTGTATTATGATATCCTGAGACCCAATCACAGACCTTAGTGATGACCTGGAGCCAATGACATCAGGAGAGATCCAGAAGACATAGAGGATGCATGGGAGAAGTGTTTTTTTTTAAATCTTTTTTGTACAGTGTTTACACACCCTCCCTGGCCCCCGATTATTATACACCGGGGGCTTGAAGAGTCTAATAATCAATTTCCCAGATTTGTATCAGCTGAACCTGAAATTTTGGCAAAATTTGTACCAAACCCAGTTTGCTCATCTCTAGTCATCAATATCGAGGTCCCTTAATCCCCCTCCCCTTTGCTAAATCTGTACATGTGTGGTGGATACGGAAAAACAAAAGTTCTGCCCAACATCTGCAACATAATGTTTTTGCATAAAAAATCACGAGTATTCCTCATATGGCGCATATACAAATATCATATACAGTACAGGCATGTCAATGGAAACATTTGCATAGCCATCTATGATATTTGTTCATTTATATGACGTCCATTCATGTGTTCGAGCCTTCCTAACATCGGATACTCTCGTTAAAATCGTCTATCATTGTGAAGATCTGTAAAGAAATTGCGCTGTCAGGATGAGGGATGATCACGCTTGTTCCTGGTAAATCCATTATGTAATTAAGCTTTATAAACATGATTTTATGGGCAAGCGCACCATGATAGAATTACAGCATGTGCTGAGTCAGCGAGCGCTCTGCTGCTATGTGCAGGCCATGGTCCCCGCTCAGATCAGTCACTAATATTGAGGTTATGTACCCACAATATACCACAGGCTGTAACAGATGAGGAACAGAACACTTTGCATAGTATGATAGATGAGGTGCCCAGCGTCACTCACTGGTGACCATGAATCATACCAAATACCACAACCCATACACACAATGCATTTAGCTATAACATTTTCATTCACCTGTAAGAGTCAATGGATGGACTTGGACTCTTATCCACTTATACTCCATAAATAACAGCCAGGTCTTGTTTGATTGATGGCATCCAATGGACATTTCACACCCTATAAGATGTCACGTTATTCAGATGTGTTTTCTTCTATCACATTCTACATCACTATAGAATTAGGGAAGTAACATATTGTACATGAGAGAGGACCCTGCCCATAAGAGCTTACACTGTACAGGAGAGAGGTCCCTGCCCATAAGAGCTTATACTCTACAGGAGAGAGGACCCTGCCCATAAGAGCTTACACTGTACAGGAGAGAGGTCCCTGCCCATAAGAGCTTATACTCTACAGGAGAGAGGACCCTGCCCATAAGACCTTACACTGTACAGGAGAGAGGACCCTGCCCATAAGAGCTTACCCTGTACAGGAGAGAGGTCCCTGCCCATAAGAGCTTACCCTGTACAGGAGAGAGGTCCCTGCCCATAAGAGCTTACACTGTACAGGGGAGAGGACCCTGCCCATAAGAGCTTACACTATACAGGAGAGAGGACCCTGCCTATAAGAGCTTACCCTGTACAGGAGAGAGGTCCCTGCCCATAAGAGCTTACACTGCACAGGAGAGAGGACCCTGCCCATAAGAGCTTACACTGTACAGGAGAGAGGTCCCTGCCTATAAGAGCTTACACTGTACATGAGAGAGGACCCTGCCCATAAGAGCTTACACTGTACAAGAGAGAGGTCCCTGCCCATAAGAGCTTACACTGTACAGGAGAGAGGTCCCTGCCTATAAGAGCTTACAATGTACAGGAGAGAGGTCCCTGCCTATAAGAGCTTACACTGTACAGGAGAGAGGTCCCTGCCCATAAGAGCTTACCCTGTACAGGTGAGAGGTCCCTGCCCATAAGAGCTTACACTGTACAGGAGAGAGGATCCTGCCCATAAGAGCTTACACTGTACAGGAGAGAGGTCCCTGCCTATAAGAACTTACACTGTACAGGAGAGAGGACCCTGCCCATAAGAGCTTACACTGTACAGGAGAGAGGTCCCTGCCCATAAGAGCTTATACTCTACAGGAGAGAGGACCCTGCCCATAAGAGCTTACCCTGTACAGGAGAGAGGTCCCTGCCCATAAGAGCTTACACTGTACAGGAGAGAGGACCCTGCCCATAAGAGCTTACCCTGTACAGGAGAGAGGTCCCTGCCCATAAGAGCTTACACTGCACAGGAGAGAGGACCCTGCCCATAAGAGCTTACACTGTACAGGAGAGAGGTCCCTGCCTATAAGAGCTTACACTGTACATGAGAGAGGACCCTGCCCATAAGAGCTTACACTGTACAGGAGAGAGGACCCTGCCCATAAGAGCTTACCCTGTACAGGAGAGAGGTCCCTGCCCATAAGAGCTTACACTGCACAGGAGAGAGGACCCTGCCCATAAGAGCTTACACTGTACAGGAGAGAGGTCCCTGCCTATAACAGCTTACACTGTACATGAGAGAGGACCCTGCCCATAAGAGCTTACACTGTACAAGAGAGAGGTCCCTGCCCATAAGAGCTTACACTGTACAGGAGAGAGGTCCCTGCCTATAAGAGCTTACAATGTACAGGAGAGAGGTCCCTGCCTATAAGAGCTTACACTGTACAGGAGAGAGGTCCCTGCCCATAAGAGCTTACCCTGTACAGGAGAGAGGTCCCTGCCCATAAGAGCTTACACTGTACAGGAGAGAGGATCCTGCCCATAAGAGCTTACACTGTACAGGAGAGAGGTCCCTACCTATAAGAACTTACACTGTGCAGGAGAGAGGACCCTGCCTATAAGAGCTTACAATGTACAGGAGAGAGAATCCTGTCTATAAGAGCTTACACGCTACATTTGAGAGGACCCTGTCCATAAGAGCTTATAGTGTACAGGAGAGAGGACCCTGCCCATAAGAGCTTACACTGTACAGGAGAGAGGACCCTGCCCATAAGAGCTTACACTGTACAGGGGAGGCCCTGCCTATAAGAGCTTATAGTGTACAGGAGAGAGGATCCTGCCTATAAGAGCTTACACTGTACAGGAGAGAGGTCCCTGCCCATAAGAGCTTACCCTGTACAGGAGAGAGGTCCTGCCCATAAGAGCTACACTGACAGGGAGAGGTCCCTGCCATAAGAGCTTACACTGACAGGAGAGGGTCCCCCTATAAGAGCTTACACTGTACAGGAGCGAGGACCCTGCCCATAAGAGCTGGGGGGGCCCCGCGTACACTGTACAGGAGAGAGGACCCTGCCCATAAGAGCTTACACTGTACAGAAAAGAGGACCCTGCCCATAAGAGCTTACACTGTGCAGGAGAGAGGTCCCTGCCTATAAGAGCTTACACTGTACAGGAGAGAGGTCCCTGCCTATAAGAGCTTACACTGTACAGGAGAGAGGTCCCTGCCTATAAGAGCTTACACTGTACAGGAGAGAGGCCCTGCCCATAAGAGCTTACACTGTACAGAAGAGAGGACCCTGCCCATAAGAGCTTACACTGTACAGGAGAGAGGTCCCTGCCTATAAGAGCTTACACTGTACAGGAGAGAGGTCCCTGCCTATAAGAGCTTACACTGTACAGGAGAGAGGTCCCTGCCTATAAGAGCTTACACTGTACAGGAGAGAGGACCCTGCCCATAAGAGCTTACACTGTACAGAAGAGAGGACCCTGCCCATAAGAGCTTACACTGTACAGGAGAGAGGTCCCTGCCTATAAGAACTTACCCTGTACAGGAGAGAGGTCCCTGTTTATAAGAGCTTACAGTGTACAGGAGAGAGGTCCCTGTTTATAAGAGCTTACACTGTACAGGAGAGAGGTCCCTGCCTATAAGAGCTTACACTGTACAGGAGAGATGTCCCTGCCTATAAGAGCTTATACTGTACATGACAGAAGTTCCTGCCCATAAGAGTCTACAGTGTACAGGCAAGAAGACTCTGCCCATAAGAGCTTATACATTCTTCAAGAGAAGGGTCTCGGACAGCTTACACTGTACAGGAGAAAGGACCCTGCCCATAAAATTTACACTCTAGAGGACAGAGGTCCCTGTCCATAAGAACTTACGTGCTACAGAAAAGAGAAATCTGCCTATAAGAGCTTATATTGTAAAGAAGAAAGGACCCTGCCCATAAGAGCTTACACTCTATAGTAGAGAGGACCCTGTCCATAAGAGCTAACACTCTACAGGAGAGAATTCAGTGTCCATAAAAATTACTCTCTAGAGGAGACAGGGCCCTGCCCATAAGAGCTTGCACTCTACAGGAGAGGGGACCCTGTTTCACTTCACTAGAGCATATATTTTTGCAAAATAGGATAAACTTTTTAAAGATAACGTGTTTTGCTATTTCCATAACTTTTTCTCCAATAGGACAAGACAGGGCTATTTATTATCTCAGCCATGAAAATCTGATATGGAAATAACCCTCTAATGTTAATAACCACCCCCTACCTTAGTGGGCATCTAGTGGGTATCTAGTATCATAGCTGGAGACTAGTACTGATATAACTTCTAAGTTGCAGAATGGAAATCTATAATTAAATTATTTATTCATATTTATTATTTATTTATTCTTTTTTTTATTTATGTTAGTTGTTTAATCATATTTTTCCAAATTAATGTTTTATAAATCAATCCTCTCCTCCTGGGTGGAGAAAAGCTGTCACATGACTATGTGCAACTCCCAAGAGGAGCCTGCTTAGAGAAACTGTGAGCCATGTTTTTGTTCAGACTGAATACACCCTGAATGTACAGCGGCTGCATCAACCGTAACAACATAGTAACCCTATTGTTCCACTGAATACAGGGAGCAGAAAGATTTTACACAGTACAAGGAAGGAACTTGCTCATGTTTAAGATATAAATCCAATACCCCTTGCACTCATATCACCCCTATACAAAGCAAAATTCCAAACCCAAATTCTACCATAAAAACAATATATGTGTATGGGGAATTTTTGGCGGCTAACCCATTGTGTGGACACTGATAAAGTATCTGGGACAACAGGGACAATCACATCCCATGTCAGCTGATTCTGAGTAATCGGCTGTAGAAAACGTACATGGAGTCAGAAACAAAATTACATTTTTCCTTTTGAATTTTCTATTCTCTCCCATGGCCCTGTCTGCAACCTCCAAATGAGGCCATCAATCTTAAAAATCTGGATCTGCAAACATCTGCAAAAATGTATGCTAAATTGTATATGCTTTATTCTAGTAGTCTAGGCAACTTATATCTTTATGTAGAAATACTGCTGATCAAGCAGTCTATCAATCTATCTATCTATTTATCTGTCTATCTATTTATCTTAAATTTATCTACAGTATCTATCCATCTATTTATCCATGAGCTCTATTGATCTATCTATTTATAACCATCTATATCTAAAGTGTCTACCTATCTACTCGTCTCTCTATCTATCTATCTATCTATCATTTATCTATCTCATATATATATCTATCTAATTTCATATCTATATATTTATCTACAGTGTTTATCTATCTATTTATCTCTATCTATGTATTTATATAAAACATCTATCTATCTAATTCTATCTAACGATCTATGTATCTCTCTATCTATTTATCTAAGTTAAAAAAAATTATCTTTCACTATCTTGTAGAAAAATGGAAAATTTTTATTAGCTCCAATAAAGATGTTTCCATTTCTCTACAAGATGCTAGTGTAGATATTTTTTTTTACTTTGATATTTTTTACCCAAAGTGAAGATTGGGCTACAGCCATGCACATGGTGGAGATTATTCACTAAAGTTTGTGCAATATCATCTATCTATCTATCTATCTATCTATCTATCTATCTCTATCTATTTATCTATCTATCTATCATCTATCTATCCTTATCTATATATCTACTCATCTCATATCTATCTATCTATCTATCTATTTAATATCTATCTATCTATCTATCTATCTATCTAATTTTCCTTCTATCTATCTATCTATCTATTTATCTAACTATCCGTTATCTATCTATCTTTCTAATCTATCTTACTATTTACTATCTATCTATCTAATCTTCCTTGTAGCTACCTATTTTTCTATCTATCTATCAATCTATCTATCTATTTATCTATCTATCATCTATCTATCTATCTATCTTTATCTATATATCTACTCATCTCATAGCTATCTATCTATTTCATATCTATCTCATATTATCTATCTATCTATATCTATCTATCTATCTATCTATCTACTGTATCTATGTATCTACCCATTTAGTTTGTCAATTCTTACTCTGTGAAATCACATTTCTACAGCAATCTGGACCTGAGATCTGTCTGTATAGTTGGAAGAAGCTATGATGTTACATGTTGCACATTCAGATGAGCTGGCAAAATTATGCATTGACTTTTTACCCTGGTGTATAGAGGACCCCTCATCTACAGCACAATATCTACATTCCTGTATTTTACTCACTTTGATGGTTTCTGTCTTCCATTTTGCTTTATTGATCTGGAAAGTATGACACAGCCTGCTACTATATATATTTTTTAATATCATATTTGCTTAGTAGAATTTTATCATTGGACTAAGACTACATATCCAAGGACAACATGAGGCCAGCTACTCCTCATCCTGTCCTTGGCTATGCCCCTCCCCTTTGACTATGTCATTGTTTTAAAATACATAGTCTATGATTTTTATCACATATACAGCATTGCCAGTGTATGTAATAATAATACAACTGATGGACAGACAGAGGTTTGTGGGCTTGGTGTGAAATAATTACGATGTTAATGGAAATATGGGAGGAAATAGGAAATACTTTATCATGATTAAATGCAATGTTAACTCTATTTTTATTTTTTATATCCTTGGGGTTGTCTTAGTTACAGATCATCCCTATCCTTGAAGTACTATTTATATAGCTTTGTGCCATCCTCTGTGAGCACGCTAGAATTACTGAGGAGTGAAATGACATATTTGTAATCACAACTGTCCATTAACCTCTTCAATACCATGGTTTCCCACTTCCTCCTCAGATCAATGGTTGTAATATGACAATTATGCCATATGCATTTTTGAATGTGTGATGTCATTTATATGTTGAAGTTGGTGGGTTCAGAAAATTAACAAATGAATGGGTCATTCATAGTAATGAGGGGAAATTAAGAAGTTAATTTGAGGATTGTATTGCTTTGGTACATTTTTCTATTGTAGCATTAGAACTGGTTAAATATTAAGACAAATGACCAGATTTGTTTTGAGTACGGTACAAACTATGCCTTAAATTGGCTTAAATCATAGTGTAGAACACTGCCAGGGCTCCTAGGAACCTATCTATAAAACATAATGTACAACGACCCTGCCAGGGCTCCTAGGAACCTAACTATAAAACATAATGTAGAACACTGTCAGGGCTCCTAGGAACCTATCTATAAAACATAGCGAATAACACTGTCAGGGCTCCTAGGAACCTATCTATAAAACATAGTGTATAGCACTGTCAGGGCTCCTAGGAACCTATCTATAAAACATAATGCAGAACACTGTCAGGGCTCCTAGGAACCGATCTATAAAACATAGTGTATGACCCTGTCAGGACTCCTAGGAACCTATCTATATAACATAGAGTAGAACATTGTCAGGGCTCCTACGAACCTATCTATAAAACATAGTGTAGAACATTGTCAGGGCTTCTACGAACTGATCTATAAAACATAGTGTAGAACACTGTCAAGGCTCCTAGGAACCTATATATAAAACATAGAGTAGAACACTGTCAGGGCTCCTAGGGACCTATCTATAAAACATAGAGTAGAACACTGTCAGGGCTCCTAGGAACCTATCTATAAAACATAGCGAAGTGAACACTGTCAGGGCTCCTAGGAACCTAACTATAAAACATAATGTAGAACACTGTCAGGGCTCCTAGGAACCTATCTATAAAACATAGTGTAGAACACTGCCAGGGCTCCTAGGAACCTATCTATAAAACATAATGTAGAACACTGTCAGGGCTCCTAGGAACCTATCTATAAAACATAATGTAGAACACTGCCAGGGCTCCTAGGAACCGATCTATAAAACATAGTGTATGACCCTGTCAGGGCTCCTAGGAACCTATCTATAAAACATAGGTAGAACACTGTCAGGGCTCCTACGAACCTAAAAAATCTATAAAACATAGAGTAGAACATTGTCAGGGACCTATTATAAAACATAGTAGAACCGATCTAAAAACATAGTGTAGAACACTGTCAAGGCTCCTAGGAACCTATCTATAAAACATAGTGTAGAACACTGTCAGGGCTCCTAGGAACCTATCTATAAAACATAGTGTAGAACACTGTCAGGGCTCCTAGGAACCTATCTATAAAACATAGTGTAGAACACTGTCAGGGCTCCTAGGAACCTATCTATAAAACATAGTGAATAACACTGTCAGGGCTCCTAGGAACCTAACTATAAAACATAATGTAGAACACTGTCAGGGCTCCTAGGAACCTATCTATAAAACATATAGCACTGCAGGCCCCCTAGGAACTATCTATAACAAGAGAACACTGCCAGGGCCCAGGAACCGACTATAAAACATAGTGAACCCGTCAGGGCCCAGGAACCTATCTATAAACATAGAGAGAACACTGTCAGGGCCCCGAACCTCAAACAAGGAGAACATGCGGCCTACGAACCGATCTATAAAACATAGGTAGAACACTGTCAGGGCTCCTAGGAACCACTATAAAACGCCATAGGTAGAACACGTCAGGGCCACCATCATAAAACATGAGGTAGCAACTGTCAGGGCTCCTAGGAACCTAACTATAAAACATAGCGAGAACACTGTCAGGGCTCCCCGGCCGCAGGGCCCGGAACCTATCTATAAAAAGGTATGTCTATTGGACTCCTAGGAACCTGTCTATAAAACATAGTTTAAAACACTGTCAGGGCTCCTAGGAACCTATCTATAAAGCATAGCAAATAACACTGTCAGGGCTCCTAGGAACCTATCAATAAAACATAGTGTAGAATACTCACAGGGCTCCTAGGAACCTCTATCCAATTTCTAGTTCTCAAAAGCACACAGTGCCAAACTTATGTCAAAATGAAAGCGATATTATTATACTCACTTCAGACCTTAAAAGAGAGTATCACGCTCGGGGTGTCCATGTGATCGCTGATGGCCCAATCACAGGCTTCAGCGCTGACCCTGGGTGCATGACATCTCCAGGAGAGCATTGGACACCACGAGGATGCCCAAAAGAGGAAACAGAAGTCGAGTATAATGCGGAAGCCATTTTAGTTCAACTGAGTTGAATCTCTATTTGTTCTGTTTCATAAAAAAAGAAAAAAATATATATTGTGGTATAACCTCTATAAAATCACAAACAGGTGAGCCTATGTTCTGTCTGGATAGTCATTATGGGCCCCCATGTGGTGGGGGTTGAAGAGTTAAAGATAAAAAATGTTCTTACTTCTTTTCTTACTTCTCTTGGCTCATTTTTGGGTTCTTGGCTTTAAAATGGAATTGGCAAGTAGATATGAGTAACATTTTTAGCCTTAATAATGTGTTGAAAAATGCTGTAGCCAACGGGGGAAAACACACAGTGAATACCAGCCAGTTTTTTACTACGATTGTGTCTCGCTGCAGATATCCCATAGCAGACCATGTGGTCATAAATTAAACCAAACTGGAGCTCCCGAAGGACAGACACACCTATAAACTGTGAATACGCCATTGCATATTAGTCATTATTTACCTTGATCAGAATTTCCGAACATTGAATTTTCACTTTGCCCAAAACTTCATTATTTCTGCACCTTTTCCTTTCCTGAAACACATTTCCCTTCAACTTAATTCTTTAAATCCAAAAACTGAAGAAAAAAAAAATCTGAAGAATCATCTCTTAGCTGAAGATTACGGGAGAGCCTGAAAAGGAAAGAAAATGCCATTTATCTGGACTTACCCAAAGGATGTGTTTTCTAAACATGTTTTAGCATTGCATATGTTCATTTTGTGATAACATGTCCCTTTTGGGCTACAAAAATCATTTTCATTATCCGCATTTTCAATCCGAAGCTTAGCCCCGAGCAGCCATGTTGCAGCCACTACAGCAATTTCATTGTACGTAGGGCTTGGGCTACATAAATCCTACAGCTCGACTCTGTCACATTTCTTCAACAAATCAAAACTACATTTTTTGCTTTGGTCAACATTTGCTCATTGATGCTTTCCTGACCCAGACGGCAGGAAAACAGGCGGATAATCACTATACAGAATGTCCGCAACCTAGTCAAGCCAATTAAATGTATTGCTCCCAGTTACTTGTGAACCTGTACAAAAAAAAAATAAAATAAAATTCTGAGAAGTATTAACTAAAGGTCTGGAGAAATTCTGAACTTTTAGTTTTGTAAAAACAAGAACCGTTTTGCTTCCTAGGCTTTATTCTGTTGTTGTTGTTGTTGATGTTGTTGCTCAGCAAAGTTAGAAAAGTTCCGATACTTATCTAATAACATGTTACCGCTGACCTCACACTACTTTTTTTTATTTATTTTTTTAACCTCCATGGTTTTTATCTTCCAATTTTAGAAAAGTTACTAAAGAAATGACTAAATATCAAATAATAATTCAGGTGTCGAGCAGAAGATTACTATGGACTGTTTCATCCAGATCATGATAATGGATTCAGTTTACATGCACAATATTTGTAGGGGTGGGGGGAGGATGGGAAGGGGGGTTTGTTTTTTTGTGTTTTATAACCTTAAAAATTCTCAATCAAAAAGTGAATTAAAAAAAATAAAATAATAGATGAAGTGCTTTAAATATATACTATAAATATATATATTTAAAGCCCCTAAAAGCTCATCTACAGTAATCCATGTAAAAACCTTATAGGATATTAGGATATGCACAACAGTGTGTATATTCAGTGCACACCATTACTTTAATATAGAGTAGGAGGAAAATTGATTTACTTCAGCCCTTTACTTCCTCCCTGCTGACCTTAAAAGCAGATACAGTTAATAGGATATATATATATATATATATATATATATATATATATATATATATATATATATATATATATATATATATATATATATATATATATATATATATATATATATACACACACACACACACACACATACACAAACACACACTATGTGTGTTTCTATATAGGAAATCTATTACCTAATACAGTCATGTGATTACAGAAGCCTCTGCGCTTTTTCCAACACATAAAGGCAAATTTATTATGCCTTGTACACTAGAAAACAGCCATCGTACAAGGCATAAAAATTTGTAAATTTTTTGCACAAATAGTTTTTTTCACAAAACTATTTGTGACTTTTTCCTTTTTGCACCACCCTCACTACTTTTATGAAAAGGAGTTCTGGTAAAGGACTGCAGGGGGTGTAAATGATGCTGAAAATTCACACCTACGAGTTGGCGTAGATTTTCCTCAAGAAGCTTGACCCAACCGAGGATTTGCCTTAGTCATAGAGTAAGAATATAATAACTGTAGAACCACAGGAAGTGAGGAAACATAACAGTTAGTCTCATGCACCTCTCCTGGGGATCACTGAGGCCTATGGAGGGTCTCAGCGGTCACTAGGCTTGCACCAAGAAGGGGCCTGAAGAGTCATGGAGAGGTGAGCAAGAAAGCTTATGTTTATTCACTTCCTGGGCCTCCACTTATTGTACTCTGGGATTTGAAGATACCCCATATTATACTAGCAGTTTGTGAGTGGCAAACCCCAAAAATGTCGGGTTCAACCAAAAATTTTTGAAAAATTTGCAATAAACCAGGCCTATTATGAACTAGTTTGATCAATCCTAATAATAATCAAAATTTTAGTGTTACTGTGTCAGACTCTGTGAGAAATAACAAAGGTTGGTCTTTAATTATAAATGGAACCAATAGCATGGATCTAATAGAGCCTAAAAGGGGTAGTCTCATCACAAATATATACAGATTATCAACAAAACATGCCTCACCTCTAGGACCCACAAATGTCTGTTGAACAGGGATAGATAGATAGATAGATAGATAGATAGATAGATAATGGACAGATAGATAGATAGATAGATAGATAGATAGATAGATATTGTGGATTGTTTTATTTGAAGTAAATGAAAAAACAGACTCTATTGAGTTACCATATGGTTTTATAAATTATAACATTTAAAAAAAAATATTTCGATAAATATAGTGATTAAATTATATAATAAATAAAAGTGTTAAAGTCAAACATAAACAAAGCAAATTAAATGAATAGATAATTATATTTATAAACCAAAAATAACTAATCTCATGAATTGTAATCTTACATAGTGTAACAGATTTAGTTGCTGAATAAAGAGAATAAAAGGGTTATATAATAACCGCACACTATCAGCAAATAACATTTTTTCCTCTTTTAGCACTTTCTTTTCAAAACAAATGCACAAAATAAAATAATAATAAAAAATAATGACAAGATATAAAGACACACACACACAAAAACTACACATTTTTATCGGTAACAAATGTGGAACTCCTTGTGAGTTGCAGGCAGCTTTGTAAAAACCATTTTGCAATTCAAAAACATATTAGATAAAAATAAACTCAGAGGCAAAAACAAAACATGCAAAAATAAAAGTGAAGAGAAAAGCTTTGAAAAGGCTGAATTTTGGAAACAGATGGCTCTGGATATTATAAGATAAAAACTTGTAAGCACATAATCACAGACATGAGGTGTTGAAATTGTTTTTGCATCTTTTTTTTTTTTACATTTATATTATTTTAACTTAAAAGGAAAAAAAATATATATATATATATATTTTTTTTACATTTTTGTAACATTAAGAGTAGACAGAAGTTACATTGAGGGTAGAGAGATGACTTGAGGGCACGTTGCTCGCAATGTATTTTGCAGCTGCCGGTCAGGCTTACTGCTCCTATGTTCAGGGTAAAGCCTGCTCTGGGTTAACGCTGCTGATTGGAAGTGGCAAAGCTGGAGCACCATGGACGTATATTTAGAAGAGGGAATAAAGATGCATCTGAGCATGAGAATACTACAGGGGATTCAGCAAAACAAATATTAGAACAAATTGGTCAAAGACGCTTCAAACATTTTGTGCATGAATAAAACTTATTTGACTGTAAGGAGGACTTGTTTCTATTTAAACTTTTTGTTTATCTATGTGCATGACACAATGTGAGAATTATTATAGAATTGGTCTCCATTTTGCTGCTTTAAATTGGTTGTCCTATTAAAATGATAGGCCTATCTATTTATCTATCTGCATCTAAAATTCAGCAGGGAGAAAGTAAAGGGCTTCAGTATATCAAATTTCCTCCTACTTTATATTAAAAGTGTACATCCAGAAAGGATTTAAGGCTATTAGACATCTCACTTTTTAATTTTAGATTTAAATAATTAATTTAAATACTGATGTGCAAAACCTATAAGATTTTTACATGGATTATGCGAAATATGCATTTAGTGGCTTGAGATGGATCTGTCTATCTATCTATCTATCTGCACTACTTGAGAAAGGTTTGGGTTGAACAGTGTCATTGGGCTAATGCAGTCCATTTTTTTGCTTCAATTTTGGAGTGCTGCTTCATTTTTATCTATCTATCTATCTATCTATCTATCTAATTTTCCTTCTATCTATCTATCTATCTATCTATTTATCTAACTATCCGTTATCTATCTATCTTACTAATCTATCTTACTATTTACTATCTATCTATCTAATCTTCCTTGTAGCTACCTATTTTTCTATCTATCTATCAATCTATCTATCTATCTATCTATCTATCTATCTATCTATCTATCTAACTATCCATTATCTATCTATCTTACTATTTACTATCTATCTATCTATTATCTATCATCTATATATATATATATTTAACTATCTATCTGCACTATTTGAGAAATGTTTGGGTTGAACAGTGTCGCTGGGCTAATGCAGTCCATTTTTTTAGCTTCAATTTTGGAGTGCTGCTTCATTTTAATCTATCTATCTAATTTTCCTTCTATCTATCTATATATCTATCTTTCTATCTAACTATCCGTTATCTATCTTACTATTTGCTATCTATCTATCTATCTATCTATCTATCTATCTATCTATCTATCTCTGTAATACCCTATTAAGCAAAATATAAGTAATACGTGTACTTTAGTAATGACTATGAAGACATGTTGAAGAACTTCTCCACCACTACATTTTCCTAAGAAGTGGCCCCTAAACACTTCATTAAATTAAACTTTTGCCCTTGAGAAACTTGAAACATGATGCTATTCCAAAGCCAGTGGCTCTCTGAGAGCCTTCACTGATGTAGCTGCTCCGTGGAATTTGCAGCCACTGAAGTTGAATGAATTTGACAGTAAGATCTCGCTGTCATCTCTCAGTGCGAGGACTCTAGCATTTTTTCTTTTTCTTAAGCTTCTGGCATGACACGAGCACAGAAATAATGATGAGCATGATATTTGAAAAGTAAAGTCTTGGAAAACTGATGAGACTTTTCAGACCCTAGGGATCTGCTCCCGCGGAATATAGGAGCATTAATTTTGCATCTCTGGAGTGTCTCTCCATTATACCTCTCAGATATGGACATTGTCAACAGTAATTAAACAGCTGAAGAAAGTTTAGTTAGATCTTGGAGATACAGTCAGATATGTCATCTTATACAAGGTACCAAAGTGCGGATATAGTCATTCATAATGGCTATTGTGTCAATGTAACCCATACGTGAAACCTAGAATTAAAATTTACATTTTAAGAGAAGAGACCCCAGAGTATAATGCGTCTGCCATTTTAGTTTGTCCAAGACAAATCTCCATTTCTTTGGTTTCTGTAAAAAAAAAAAAACAAAAAAAAACAATTTGGAATATATTGTTTGAACCCGGCTCGCTACGAACCGATTCACCCATTTCTAGTGAAGATCAAAATCCTGGGACAAGCAATAAAAAAGTCATAGCAGTTGCTCAATTGTGACAATTCCTTAAATTTTAGCACCCGATACTGGGTTATGCCATAGGGTACGATGCATTTTTTTGGTGATGGGTCAAGGTTTTAGGGATAAAAACTTAACAGGTTACACGGGAAACCAAGACTATGTTATATCCCAAGGATTGGACATAGGACTTGTTTTAAACTCATGAAACTCTTCACTATAGTGTCCACCTTAGTGATGTCCATGTCCATATGTCTGTACATGGAAACATAGCACAGCCCATGTAAGTCAAAGTGCTTTGATACAAAGCCACGAAATTATCAATGTAGACAGAATAGGTCTGACCACTGGGATCTCTACTGATCCTCCAATTTTCCCATCTTCCGATGGAGTGGCAGGCTGAGCATGTGTACTGAGGCCACAAGTAGTGCCAAGTATAGCATTCGGCCATCTTTGGCATTCTCATCGACAATGGATGGAATGACAGTATGAATGTTAGGCCTGCCGCTCCATCAAGACGAGAGAACCTGTGGAGTTTTCATCTCTGGATCAGTAGGGATCTCAATGTTTAGACCCCCACCGATCATGAAGCTATTCACTATCCTATCAATTGGGGAAAACTTCTCAACTTAATAAATCCCCTTTAAATGACCTTCAAAGCTCCAAACCAGAGTCTTGTTTATTAGAATGGCTGAGCGGTATCTATACAGTAGGTGAGTGGCTAGCATATGACTATAGGTGATATCTTGTATCCATATTGAAACATCTAAACACCTATTTTTGATGCCTCTGTAACAAATTCTTCACTATTTGTCAATCTTTTCATTGGCATATCCCATTGTCTATCTCTCATTGTGTTGCACTGCTTTGTCGTAGAGCAAACTAACGCAATGATCCATAACATGCAATAAAACACATTTCTACTGACGTCCTCAGACCTGGCCAACTCCTGGTCCACATAATGTAGCGCCAGCTGATAGCACAATGCCAACGCTTTGCAGATAAAGCTAGCAGATGTTGAAGGGCAATACAGCACCTGCTACACCTGTATCCTCGACGACAGCTACTGCAGGATGATACAATAGCGAAAATCATCTTGAACTAGCAGATACAAAATTACTGAAATTGCCTGAAATATTCTTTCATCTTTTGACATTTTTGTTTTGGTGAAAGCTCTATTGATCATGATAATAGTAATGCTACATTCACATCTGCGCCAGTCTCGGGTCGATGCAGAGTCCATCTGAAATTGCAGATTAAAAAGTCCTTCAAGCGGGTCTTTTTTTCTCCAGCCATGTCAGGAAGAAAACAACAGAAACCCAAGGACCCCATTATGGTCGATGAGGTCCCTTGGGATCAGTTGTTGTCTATTACATGGACTGTGTTTACTGTTTAATTTGTTCTTCAGGTCCTAGAATGGACGAGATGAGATGAATCTGCAATTGTCATTAAACCCTCAGAGTTGTTTCTTTCAATGTTTTTGTAAATTACTAATTTTTGTAATGACTAGAGCTGGTTGAACCTCCCAAGATTTTTTTTGCAAATATTCATGAGGTTCATCTGTCGGTTTTGTTTCAATTCAATCTGAACCAGAATTGCTATTATTTTACTCTTGGGTCTCTTCAGACCCCAGAGTATTATAAGTGGAAACCTAATAAACACTTATACTTACCTTCACTCATCTCTCTTGGGCTCCCTTGCAGCATCCAATGTTTCCTCGGGGTCCTCATCGGTCATCTTCTGGCCTCCTGGATGATGTCACAAGCATCGGATGACTACAGAAGCCCATGATTGGGTCTCAGCTGTCATGTGCCAAAGTCTTGCTTTGTCATGACGTTGTCATGCCCCACATGACCACTAAGGCCTAATCCCAGGCTTTAGTAATCCCCCAGTGTCTGCGATGTCATCCAGGAGTCTAGAAGATGATAAAAGAGGACCATGATGGAACCAAGAAGAGGTGAGGGAAGGTGTCTCAGTATTTATTATGTTTCCGCACATCTGGCTTCTGAATATACCTCAGAGTATAATAGTGGTTCTTGGGTGACAAAGCCAAAAAGTTTCAGGTTAGGTTGAACGTAAAACTTTTGAAAAATTTGAGTCAAATCTGGTTCATTCTGAACTGGTTCACTCATAACTAGTAATGACATACTGCGCATAATGAAGGCTTCATCGTGCCAAGTATGAAAGCACCCTGCATGTAGAGGACGTTTATTTCTTAAGATGTCAAGCCTGGTAATGATTAGTGGCTCTTAACCTGAAAGTCTATTAATGATCAGACAAATAAATGACACTTTAATGAATACCATCTGGTGGCAGAGTAACATGTTGGCCGTGTAGACCCGATAATGAGGTAATACCTAATACAAAACACTGTGTCAGATTAAATGACTCCTTGACACTCCAGTATCCGATACCATGGCTAAAACTACAAGTAATGGAAACAAGTTCAAAGTATCAAGTACATATAAAGAATATACGTGGCGTATTTGCCATTGAAATTTAATTTACCTGCTTTTATTTTTTGTTATTTTTGCTGACAGCACCACTTCTGAAGACATCTGGTCCAAGAGCCAAACCATTACCATAAAGTATTGTCACAGATGGCAGCTTTCCTGACGGGTCATCTTAATGGCTGGGAACCTGTCAGTGATTTCCTTTCAAAAAAGCCTGGATGTCATCCAAAGGCGGTAAAATATTTGTTTTCCCAAGGATTTACTTCTTGCACTTATTGTTTAAGTAAGACAAGAGATCTGTCCTTTGTAAGGTTGGGAGCCAAAGCTCTTCAAGATCACTACATGAAGGCCACACAGGGGCAGGGCTCTTTAATATCTATGTGGACGTATCAAACATTTGCTAATCCTTAGAGTGACATGTAACAAATATTAGCTCTTCTTTGAGACTGGTGACACAGTCAAAATGAAAGGAAGGTAAATGTGTTGGGGTAGTGGGGGTAGCTAGGTTATATAGTAACTTTCATTTCCGGTAAGAACATTCAGAATTGACCATGACCTGGAGAGATAGGACATACAATTGGTTGCTTCTACCTGGTTGACACCACCAGAGTTGCTTCTAAGTGATGGGAGAACCTTTGAAGATTTGTTTTGTCCTGTGTTAGTTTAGAACCGGTAAGGGAATTATTATACTCTGGGGTCTCATCAGACCCCAAAATATAATAGCTGGAGGCCCAGGGGAGGTGACAAAAATAAAACACCTATATATGTATATTTATACTCACCGTTTGTTACCTCATTTGGACTTCCTCGTGATGCCCGGAGCTTTGTGTCTTTCTCCTCACGTCAATATGATGCTTGGCCTGCCCACATCACCGTTGAGGCCCAATCACAACCACGCAAGGAGAAAGACACAGAGTGCCGGGCACCGCAAGTAGGTCCAAAAGAGGTAACAGAAGGTGAGTATAATTTTTTTTTTTTTTTTCACCTCCCCTGGACCTCCAGCTTTTATACTCTGGGGTCTGAAAAGAACTCAGAGTATCATAATTTACTGGCGGTGGCCATTTTAGTTCATCCGAGATGAATCCTAAATTGTTAACAATTTGGAATATTTGGATCAAACTCAGTTCATTGTGAACCGATTTGCCCATCTCTAGTGCTTCTAACCTTTTTACTGCCCCCTCCACCCCAGAGCATAATCTTTCTATCTGTTTCCTCTCTATGCAGCGAAGGATGTTACTTCAGACAAAGTTTTTGCCTGTCCTTAGGCTTGTTGACCACTTACCATAAGTGACACTTAATAGTAAAATCGTAGTATAGTTTAACTTGACACCAGGTCATCGAAACCAGCACCTCGCTCCTTCCCCCACCTCTCCATGTTCAATTACATTGTGTGTATATGGGAGCTGGTACATGCACATATTACGAGACCTTAGGGCTATGGGTATCGGTCAATAGACAGTATATTTTTAGGGTTGCTGACTTGCTGAGATTCCTCTTCACTAAAAGACTTAAAGTATCCATATACAATAGACATATGTTGGTAAAACACTTTAGCGAGAGCGTCCGCCATCTTCTATGTATTGGGGTGCCCCAACTCTATTTTAACAGCAGATTTCGTCGGACAAAGAACCAGATATCTTGGATTTTTAAAACACCACCAAAGATGTCAGACAAGAAGTTTCCTCTCCCTAGTGAGTGTGCAGGTGTATTGGGAGATTAGGAGAAATAGCTGGTTCATTTTGCCGAAAAGTTCCTGAGATGTATGTACTGGAATATAAAATATACATTAGATAGTTAGTGTAACATAAGGATAGTAGACAACAGTTTGGCAAAAATTCTTTAGCTGCTATGTCTATGCATTAACAACATAGTGTCAGAGCGAATAAACTGCTAAACTCATGGCCCGGCATCATTACAAACCGCCTACAGTATGTCTGATGACTTCACATGGTGGCATATGCACAGTTTGACATCCTGTCCTGGCACTGATAAAATGGCCTACTTATTTTAAGATGAGAATGTAGGTGAAGTCAATTTTTTTCCTCTAAGAATGCAATACTTTAGCCATGGCTTGTACTGTCACACACAGAAGTTTTAGCTGAAGGCAAGTTATATAATGAGGTCTCCTAGAACAAATGTATGTACAAAGAGAAAAGGTGAAGACTGTGGAACAAAAGTAACCTCGAAACCGTAAAAATAGCAAGGAACACATGAGAAGGAGCTAATTAGACAAAGAAACATAATAGAGATGACTCAATGTCTCAAAATTTGTTTCTTTTTAGGTTTGCCGGTTTGGTCCAAAAGTTGAGTTTGGGTCTGAACCAGTTCATTCTGAACAAAAAGTAGAAATTTCCTTAAAAAGTTGTGTATGACACACCGAGGACTCTTACCCTTTTCTAGCTACTGTATCTAACACAAATACAGGCTTTGTAATGTCTATGTGATAACAACAGATATGGCTATGGGTAAAAAGATAAAAAAAAAAAAACGTTAAAAAATACAGTCCAAAAATTTTTTTATTTTTGGACTGTATTTTTTAACGTTTTTTTTTTTTTAAATTAAAATGTTTTATTTCATGTTATTATTTACATTTAAAAAAATCCTAAAAATATTGCAATTCCAACTCTTGCCTAAAATAGTTTATGAATTCCTGGAGGTGGACCATGGTACAGAGGTCAATGCATAGACTAGGGAGTAGATACGTTGTGAAATCACCTATTATGTCTGGTAGATTATTCGTCTACATATACACAATAGCTGTGATCATGTGTTCTAAGTGAGGTAGAAAACAGAAAGTATGAGCATATTATTTGGCTTAGTGGCCAGGATTTTAGGATTTTTTTTTTTCAAAATATAAATAATAATATATTAAATAATTTTTAAAATATTTAAAAACCTTACCAATTTTTTTAAAATATGTTTAACCTAAAACTTGATATGTTTAACCTATTTAAAACATAGATGAATTATATTTATTTATATAATAGATTTTTATAACATAGATTAAAAAAAAAAAAAAGTCATTTTCTGGCAACAAATTTTCTGAATAAATAAAGTACAATAAACCAAGTTCTCATACGGTTATGTTGATGGGAGAATAAAAATGTTACGGTAGAAAAAAAAAAAAAAAGGAAAATGGTTGCGTGCTTAAGAGGTTAAACTTCTATAGGAAATATAATAGAATTCCATGATCACAATACCTTTACCAATACATTTATCTGATTTCACAGCGTTCAATAGAACTTTGTATCCATTTATTTATGTCATAATATCTATTTTCTCATTTTGAACCACTTGAACAATTACCGGTCCCTCTTTGTTGTATGTTTCCTTGCTGTTGTTTTGTGTCAATTCTTGTAGAATATCCATTCATAGCAAACCACCGATCCAGCGAAACAATAGGGTTCATAATACCTGCGAACATTAATAAAAGTTCAAAAATACTTCATTAAAGTCAATGAATCCACCTTTCTGTGTGAAAAGCAGACATCTGCTGTGCGCATAAATGTAGTAAAATAAATGCACAGTAGCTAATTGTGATGGAGACGGCTTAATGTCAGCGCCTAGAATAAAAATATTGTTCTGGAAGTTCTAACAATGGCAGATCAGAAATGGGGAACATTACAGCCGCGCTACTCGGTGCTATCAAATGCAATAAAACACAACCCGCTGATAATGTCTTGCTTTTGAAGAATGCTAAGAAATACACACTAAGAAGTCTAGAACACTTGAAGCGAATGTTCACCTTTGATGGTCTAAAGATATAATCTGCATAAAAAGTTACTGTAAGGAACTTTTTTAATACTTTGTGGGGGGGGGGTGAGGCTGATTATGTTATAGAAATTGCATAGTTACAAGTGATGGGCAAACCGCTTCGTAACAAGCCAGGTTACTCCAAATTTTACCAAAATTTTGGGTTCTACAGATGAGAAATTTGGGGGGTTAGTCTTACATTAATCCAGTTTGGATGTCCAGTTTAGTGCGTAAAAATTAGAAAGAAAAAAAAATATATATACTAATGATGGGCAAACTGGTTTATAAAAAGCTGGATGTGTTAGAAATTTTCCAAATATTTTGGGTTCTACCGAACCCAAACTTTTAGGTGTTCATCCTGCCTGAATCTAGCAAAATGGTCACTCATTTTCTGTCCATTTTAGGAGCAGGGAAGGTGTGTAAAGGTAAAAAAAAAAAAACATTACTAGTGATATTCGAACTGATTCGTAATGATTTGAGTGGGGTTTGTTATGAATTTTCCAGAAATGTGGGGTTCTAATGAATCTGGAATTTTTGGGGTTCATTTTGTATGAATCCAGCAATATAGAAGCCAGTTGGGTGCCATTGTTCTGCCTATTGTAGGGGGAATGTCAGATATGTAAAAATAGAAAAAAAAACAAACATTTACTCCCCTTCCTAGGCTCCACTGTGTCATCCTCTCGTGTTCCGTCCTCTTCTTCGCCCATCTTCAATCTTCTTCAGCTCCCAAGTCACTGCTGAGGCCTGTATCTGGGCTTCAATGGTCACACTACAGAGTCATCATGTATACTGTAGTGTTGACATGATGACATGTGGCCAGCCCTGGGGTCAACTTTGGGTGATTGGTAGGGGTTGGTGTCTGAATGGCAGATTGGGAGAAGGCTGTGAAATGCAATGTGTAGGCTGCAGAGGATTATGGCGCCACCAGTTTGGTACCAGTAACTGCTTCCCAATGCCTTCTTAGTCGCTGGTTGGCTAAAGGACGTCTACTTGACGTCTACCCTATTACAGAAAAATCCCTCCTTACCTTAGTACTTGGTTAAGCATATTCCAAGATGGGAGGCACAAGATGACCATGTTTGGAAAAAAAAAACACAATTTAGTGATACTCTGTCACAGTCTGTCCTTTATTTGTCCATCTGTAACCATCCAGTGGTTGTAATGTGTATTATAGCGTGTCAAAAATTTTGTCAGCATTTTACAAGGTTGTGTTGAATGGATTTCTTGAGAATTTGGAGTCCTATAGAAAAGGTACTGGTGGACACAACTATATTCCCCTACACTAAGATTAGATATACCCAAACTCAGACCTTTAGTTACAGATTAAAACAATTTTGGCTCCCGTCCAGAATATTTCACATAAAACAAAATTCAATGTAAACTTTCTATTTCCATTAAAATAACAATCCACCACACAAAAAAATGGACATATTGCAAATCTGGTGGTGAATGGAGCTTTCACCTCTCCAGGCCTGTGATTTCCGCTGGCAGAATGTTCCATTGAACAGCTTTTGCCATTTGAGAGGCAATTTGTTTAAATAAAAACACAAAAATCCTCCAGTTAATTAGATATTTCTCTTTATTTATTGAAATGAAGTGAACTGGCTTCAGCTAAACAAGTTGATTTTGATCAGTCTACTGTGAAATCAATAGCTGGGCCCGTCAGATGGGTTTTATGGCAAGGAAAGTAGAAAAAAATAGACAGACTGGTTCTTTTTTTTACAAATAACCAAATGGTATTTTCTAATAAATCTTCATTGGTGAGATAGAAAGGTAGGGATAGATAGATAGATAGATAGATAGATAGATAGATAGATATGTAGATAGATAGATAGATAGATAGATAGATAGATAGATAGATACAGTAGATAGATAGATAGATAGATAGATAGATAGATAGATAGATAGATAGATAGATAGATAGATAGATAGATACAGTAGATAGATAGATAGATAGATAGATAGATAGATAGATAGATAGATAGATAGATAGTTGATAGACAAAAATATAAAAATAGACAACACACCAGTTTAGTGTAAAAAGATATTAGTCGGAGTTTATTCCAAGCCACAACGTTTCGGTCCTAATCCAAATGGACCTTTCTCATTTGGAATAGATAGATAGATACTGTAGATAGATAGATAGATGGATAAATAGATAGATAGATAGATAGATAGATAGATAGATAGATAGATGATAGATTAAAAAAAGGCCTTGAAAAAGGCTTAAGTGTCTTGAGCTGAAACGTTGCATTTTTGTATGGGGCAATAAACCCACAATTTTGGACATTTAGATAGATAAATAGATAGAAGAAAAAGGAAGAAAGAAAGAAAGAAAGAAAGAAAGAAAGAAAGAAGGAAAGAGAGAAAGAAATCTAAGAATGGCAGCACGCCAAAAATTAGGTAGCAAGTGTATCTTTAATCCAAGGCGACATTTCGGTCCCAACTAGTACCTTTTCCAAGCTTTGATCTCACAAAAGATAGATAAGAGATGATAGTTAGATAGATAGATAGATATTTTATAAACATGAATAAACAGAAATTCTATCTATCTATCTATCTATCTATCTATCTATCTATCTATCATCTCTTATCTATCTATATATCTATCTATCTATCTATCTATCTATCTATCTAACTATCAAACAGCTGCAATAATCTTTAAAGGGTTTATCCAGGATAAACATGGCTACTTTCTTCTTCTCAGAAAGTGACACCATGTCCACTGGTCACAGGTTAATGCAACAACCTAGTCACATTCTAATGAATTACACTGAACTATCTATCTATTATCTATCTATCTATTATCTATCTATCTATCTAGCTATCCATCTATCTATCTATCGACACACTCCCATATAAATTACTCCTTTAAGACTTAAAGTGATAGTTTTCTGCTCTCATCCAATAAACCAGAATATTACATCACAATGATCTTATCAATACTGGATTAAAGGAATTTTCTCCGATATATTTGTTTTTTTCCCCTCCTTTGCAGTAAATTAGACCAGTCCGGTTTTGTTACTCATATAATCCTGAGCGCTCGGCTTGGCTTCTGCTCTGGAGGCATCTATGACGGCGAGCGGTGGAGATAATGAGAAATGTTATCAGGCTCCACTTTAAGCCAATAACACATCTCTCTATCACTTCACATCAATATTACCTTGTGGAGAAAACTTCTCGAAAGGTCACATGGCCATAATAAATACCATTTGTTGATAGGCGCTCTCATCTCATGTCATCAGCGCTCTCAAAACCCATTTAGGTAAATAAGTGGAGGAAGAATTCTCTAAATATCTCTGTAGAAAGGCGCGAGGAGACCTCGGATGTTACAGCGCAGCATCCATTATACCATGCTGATTCCGCACATGTATGGATAATTGCACGTTGCATGCACATGCTCTTGTGCTGCAATCTATGACACTATTCACACTTAATGGATCCACTTTTGCTAGGTAAATGGATTACTGGATTTTAACCCAATCAATGCTGCGCTGCTGCCAATGTGAAATTTGCTTTAATCAATTGTTACTTGATCAATCCTTAGTGACTCTCCAGTCGTAATTTGATGGATAGGCAAAGCTGGAGGAAAACAAAAAGAGATGGGCAGGGGGTGACTGGAAGAGACTAGCCATGTAGGGATGGCTCCAATTCTGGCAGACCTGCCATGCTATACTACATTTCTCCGTTAGGGGTCACTGCCTGGCTGTCTGCACCTTCCCCTGGCAAAATAGGCTGTTTTCGGAAGGTATCGGAAGCAAGACCAGCAGCAACCAACTGGTAACTTGAATTTTCTGGACCCCAATGCAAAATATGTAATAGAGCCCCTACCTATCTTATACCATTTATAATAGTGGTATATTTTATGCAGCAGACGGGACCCCCTCAGGATCTAGAGCCAGGTAGCGACTACTACATCTGCACCCCCTATAGCTACACCCCTAGACTCAGGATAAACATTTTGAAAGGGGTTGTCTCAAATAAGGCAAAGAACCTTGCAGGACCAATCACCTTTTGACCTATAGATAAAGAGAAAGGAACCAGAGATGGTCAGATAGATAGATAGAATAGACTGAAAGACAGGCATAAGATATGAGATAGATTTGCATATATAGATAGACATATAGATAAATAAAAGATAGATATGAGATAGATAGATAGATAGATAGATAGATAGATAGATAGATAGATAGATCACTGACATATGGTCTCTTACAATTCTATCAAAGTGTACACTAAGAACTTCATTTCTTCATTTCTTTATATATAGTAGGCCACAGTAGCAATAATGCTTGTAGTGCTAGCAAAGTGCTGTTTTGTATCTGGGATAGATAGATAGATAGATAGATAGAATTCAAGGCAGCACAGAAAAAGACAGAGTGGGTGCTAGTCCAAGGGAGGCGGCTCCTTCCCAATATACAAACAGATCAAAGTGGCAGCACTCCAAAAAATGGGTATATCCAGTGTGTTTATTTCAAAGCGACATTTTGGTTCTCACCTAGAACCTTTATCAAGCCTCAAGGCCCAACCCCCCCCCCCCCGAACCACCCCCTCAACCCCCCCCCCCCCCCACAAACCGCATTTCTGCGCACACTATTATGCACCATAGTGACCCCTGCACACAGTATTATGCCCCATAGTGACCCCTGCGCACAATATTATGCCCCATAGTGACCCCTGCACACAGTATTATGCCCCATAGTGGCCCCTGCTCACACTATTATGCCCCATAGTGGCCTCTGCGCACAGTATTATGCCCCATAGTGGCCCCTGTGCACAGTATTATGCCCCATAGTGGCCTCTGCACACAGTATTATGCCCCATAGTGGCCTCTGCACACAGTATTATGCCCCATAGTGGCCCCTGCACACAGTATTATGCCCCATAGTGGCCCCTGCACACAGTATTATGCCCCATAGTGGCCCCTGTACACAGTTTTACGCCCCATTGTAGACCACTCATGAACAATTATTATACTCTGGGGTCTTTTCAGACTCCAGAGTATAATGATCGGAGACCCAGGGTAGGATGCAAACAAAAAAAACAATGTTACTTACCTCTTCCTGGCTCCGGCGCACTCCCCGCTACTTCGGCCATCTTCAATGTTGGACCAGATCTTGCATGAGCCAGGCCAGCGTCGCAACGCATAATGACATCACCAAACAGGCCCGAAGCCTGCTGGAGCACAGGAGAGGTAAGTTGCTGTGTTTTTTATGTTCCCTCACCTCCCCTTTGCCTCCGATCATTATATTCTGGGGTCTGAAAAGACCCCAGAGTATAATGATAGCAGTGTTTGTGGGGTTTGCAGCCTGTGGCTTTACTTACCGGTCCCTGCTCCTGCTCACAGCCACCTCCGCAGAATGGGAAGCGCAGGTGGCCGTGAGCAGGAGTGGGGATCAGTAAGTAAATAGGGCCCGTTACCTGCTGGGGTCACTTCAGCAGGTGACGGCCTATTAAAAAAAAAAAAAAAAAGCATTGTGGGCCCTGTGACAGGCGCTACCGCTGCTACCCCGGTATTTACACCCCTGCATGGTTGTATAGTCTACAGTAGATATTTGTTCAGTCTTTATCCAGTAGTAGACTCACTGCCTTTGCTTGATATTTTTGTGCCGCTATATACAACATCTTCTTTTCTTGTCATTACTTCATTCCCTAATTATGGCCTTAACAATTTCAAATCTTACTTTTTATCTAAAAAAATTTCCAAAGTTCTGCTCAGCAGTGGCAAATCATCTGGCCGAAAAAGCGAAGAAACGCGTTGCCTTGTTTATCCTGTAATGATGTATCCGGCAGTTTATTCCTCGTCACCACAAACCACTAATGTCCCCAGTAAATGTCTCCAGCTATTTATTCTCCTCAGATGGAAAGACAGTAATTTTTCTAATTATCTCTTCTCACTGGGGATTTACTGGTTTTGATATGAAATCATAGAATTTTTCTAATGTGCCTCTTTATTAAGATGTTAATTAATATGGATTTTTTTTTCCACTGTTTACAAAAGATTTGTTTTTCAATGAATCAAACAGAAGATGAATATTTAATAGAACGTTCAGCATTTTATGTTACAAATGTAACCAGTGACAGTCAATGTAACAGTGAAGGATTTGTGTCCGTCTCGCCCCTTATGATATCTTCAAAAGGTCAGATTTATAACCTCATGGAATACACTTAATTGTCTCCGATAGAGATGAGATTCGTTTCGACAAATATTCATGAGGTTCAGCACTCCGGTTTGTGATGGGCTATTATTATACTTTGGGGTCTCCTCAGAGATAATAAGTGGATAATAAGTGCCTTACCTCTTGGTCGTTAGAACTGGTAGGTCAGAGCATCATGTCTTCTCCGCACCCCACGTGACAGTGGGGTGAGTGACATCAGCCAAAGGTCTGAATAAGGCTGGAAGAGTATACCGGGGGACCATTGGGCGCTGTGAGGATGCTCAAGAAAGGTGAGTATAACTATTTGCTATTTTTACTCACCTCCCCTAGGTCTAAACTAAATTTTTCCTGAGGTCTGAAGAGACCCCAGAATATAATAGTGTTTCATGGATGACAAACCCCAAAAATTTTGGGTTCAGTTGACTCTCAAACTTTTGGACAATTCTTGTCGAATCTGGTTCTAGCCAAATTGGTTTGCGAATCCCTAGTCTCTGTAGATATGAAGCACCAAATCCGGAAGACAAGGAAACAATATTTCAAAGCCAAGGACGAAGCCTGATTCCATACACCAACACCAAAAATGTTGCCTCTTACCTCTCACGAGATTTGCGTGGCAAGGAACATTAGTTCACTATTCTCAGGGGGGTTTTCAGACCCAAGATGTATAATAAACATAGACCAGGATGTTCAAAAATGTAAAAAAATAAAAATTTACACATCTTTACTTTGCCCTATTGCGACATTTTCCCAAATTTTTGTCCCTTTCCCAATTACAGGCTTCAGTGGTGACCTGTGGGCTGAAGAAGATGATGGATGGCTTCTGAAGACGACTGGAACATTGAAGGGTGCCAAGGCAGAGCCCAAGAAAGGTGAGTAAATTTTTTTTTGCTTTACTACCCCCATAAACCGACAGCAAAACCAAGTCCGGTTAGTTAAAATTTTTCTGGATTTGTGTTTTGTCGAACCGAAAAAATGTTGGCACCAGAAATTTTTGAAAAATTTGTCCAAACCAGTTCACCCATCTGTAGTTTTTACATCTCCCATTGAACTCAATAATAATTACTTGTGATTTTATCTCCTAGACTGCTCATAGGGGACTTGCTTTCCAGCTTTACCCCTTTAATATTGACTGCCCTGGGGTAAATCTATACTGTTGATATTGCCGAGAGCCTACGCTGGCTGCAGTTACTGGTTCGCTGAGCATGTGCCCGTCTGTTCTTTATGTACATAATAAAGCATTGCTGGAGGATCTGAAGCTGGAGAATGTTTGATGTTATTGGTTTCCATGCAGAATCCTGGTGTGCAGCCATGCTGAAAATGATCCCACTGCTGCAAAGTTCTAATGACTGATTATAGTGAGAATGGCCCCAGCGATGCAGTGGGATAGGGGCTGCGTATAATTCACCACTGCATTAAAGATGATGGATGGGCCAGAAGAGGCGCCGCTGATCATAAAGATGATTGCCAGTATAAACTATTACGTGGATTTCCTATAGAGAAGATGATGAGTTTGTTGTTGATGATCAGTCACACTAATTTAACTCAATAATCGGCAAGTCCAAACTAGCGGAGGTGATGATAAATCCATCCGGGGATGAGAAAGATGAAGAGAATAATGAGCCCTCATTCCTGGTTATTTCATCTAATGCTGCGCGAGAGTAATCTAATGACTAAGGTGTCAGAGGTCCCCACGGAGCAAGGTCAGCTAGGATCCCAAACATACTGCACTGTGTAAAAGTTTTAGGCACGAGGGGAAAAAAATGCTCCAAAATAAGAATCCTTTCAGAAATAGAAGTGTCAATTTTTGGCTATTGGTGGGAAATGTAAATCCCATCAATATTTGGTGTGACCTTTGCCCTTTGGGGGAGGAGTCCTGGAAGTGATGATACGGATCCCACCGATATAGACCTGATCTCAACATCGTCCAATCTGTCTGGGATGAAATGAAGAGACAGAAGGATTGGAGCAAGCCTACATCCACAGAAGATCTGTACTTAGTACTCCAAGATGGCGGTGGGAACAACCTCCCTGCCGAGTTCTGCCAAAAACTGTCTGCAAGTACCGAGAAGAACTGATGGAAGACGAAGGGCAAAGGTCACACCAAATATTGATTCATTCACTTAATTTTGTTATTCAACAAAAATAACTTACTAAACAGATTGTCCAGGATTTAGGGTTTTACGACCTGTGCTTGGCATAGGTTATAAATATCGGATCCGTGGGAAGTCAACAATAGGCCCCTTAACCAATTTTGTGTCAATCGAGGCCACTTCTAATGCCCAACACAGGGCTGGAAGCAGTTGGCTCCTTGTCTTGTATAGTGGCCAGGCACCAGTAGTGCAGCTTAATTCCCATTGACTTTAACGGGAGCTGAGCTGCACTACCAGTGCCTGGCCACTATACAGGGAACGGAGCTATCTGCTTCTGGTCCTGTGTTGTGTATAGTACAGGCATCTGAAGCAGCCCCGTACTGATCACATATTTATGACCTATACTAAGGATAGGTCATGAAACCCTAAATTCTGGACAACCCCTTTAACACTTCTATTTTTGCAGCATTTTTCCACACCTGCCTAAAACATTTGCACAGTACTGTATATTTAAATAAAAATGTTTAACTTTTAATTGTCTACAAATTTAAATATGGCTATGTTTATGATAAAACTCCTTTATAGTAAATGGACCCTCCCTGCAGCCCTACATCTATTATGTAGGAGATGAGAACTGGACAAAAGTTTTTGTGAAGCAGCCAGAATGTTATTAATTTAGGTCTGAAGGGTTGATTTAATATGGAAATATTCTAGAGCATATGTTCTGATCTATAGTACACTGCTTGTGAAGAATACATCGCCCAGGGCTGGATTCATACAAGCTTTGGCCTCCCGTATTCAATGTTTTATAAGTCTTTGCTTTGCATTAGATCTTCTGGAAACTTAATCCTGAGATCATCCATAAATACATTAGGTAACATTAGAAGTCGGAGATCAGACTGATACAATATACAAGGCCGTATGCTGTAGAACCAGGATAGGTTCAGACATCTGGGTTTTATGAGATCCCAATAGACTAAAATACAGTAGTGGCCAAATAGCGAATAATAATGGTGGGTGTATTAATCATATGTTATGTTATAATATTTATTTATTATTATTATTTATTTATTTACTATATATATATATATATATATATATATATATATATATAATAACTTAGCTGTAAATTATACAAATAAATAAAGCCAACTGCACAATATACAGAAGCTTGTGGTCCTTCAAAGTCAGTGTACAGCAGATAAGGCCCAAATAGCAACTGTAACGGGGCAATGGATTGTGGACCCATTGTGTGACCTAACTGATTTGACTTTGGGCCACTCCTATGGGGGTTATCTAAGTAGCCTCTTAACCCCGTACAGGGATCTGGTAGTGAGCTGAGACCACCAGGTCGCTACCTCTCTGAGTGGTTCCAGCATAGGTGGGGCAGCTGACCCAAAAGTCAGAGAGCCCCAGAGGGTCAGACAAGAGAATGGTCAAGTCTGGTCTCAAGCTCAGGGGTAGGCCGGGAGGATGCAGAGTTGGAGGAAGCCAAAAGGTTGTACAATCAAGCAGGAACCCTTGCAAGGACTGGCTAACCAAGAACCTATGCTGCTCAGGTGCTGTGTAGAGGACTAAGCAGGTATAAACAAACCAGATCATTCTGGAATTGACTGAAGGGTACACAGATGTGCATGTTAAACTCAGTTTCTTGATAGAGAGGGCACGCATGACCTATGGGCAGGACCAGGTGCATCAGCACCTATAGTCATAGGGCAATGTGTTAGGTGATCCTTGTCCTATCACAATCTATGTCATAATAGTGAAATCTATCCCTTTTTTATAATCTGATTTTATTTTCAGACCATACATATTTTTTTTTTCTCTGTGTTCTGTCCATAATTATGGGGGCGGCCATCTTGCCTGAGATTCTCCTCTGTTCTATTAACATCATTTAGTGATATGCTTTATGGCATAGCCATGGCCATATGCAGAAGTAGACTGCAGCTGACTCATTGAGGTCTATGGGAGAGTTTTCTAGATATGCTCTGTGCAGGGAGTGGGAGGAGATAAGCTGTGACATCATCTACTGTCAGTAGTGATGTAATGATGGGTCAGGGGTGTTATTTTCTACTGTAATCCTGTCTGTGATGTAGATGAGGTGACTGCTGATAGATAGTGATATGGAAAATGAAAAAAAAAAAAAAAAAATTCTGTTATAAAATATGTTTAACCTAAAACCTTGGTTTGAAAAATAGGTAATTTTCTGATGACACATTCCCTTTAAAGTATAACTTACATTTTCATTATTGTACTTTTCATTCTACAATAACTTAGCTTTATTTGCTGTACATAGAAAAAAAAAAAAAAATCTTGGTAAGTCTCCATGGGATAGGAACAATGCCGAGGAATATGTCGGAGCTGTATAAATATTGCATTGAAATATTCAATAACCAGAATTAAAGAGAGGTATTGATTCATTGTAGCGCCCCCCCCCCTCCCCTTACTGTCAAGCATCATATCACCTAAGTATAAACAACATGTATCTCGGCTCCGGCCTCTTCGGTCTACCACTTAGACTGCATAACCAAACAGATATACTAAGCAAAACCAAAGGCTCAAAAGGAAAATTGATAGAAAGCAGTAAATAAAATATTATAGATTTCAATTTTAAAAGAAGTGATTGCCCAAAGGAGAAGAATGGGAAGTAAATGGCAATAAACACTAAGAGATAAAGACAGGCTGTTCCTGAGGGACAGGAGGTGAATGAGAACACCATCTGCCGAGCCAGGCCTGGAACTTATTCTTAGAAAGCTTTACAGTAATGTCTTTCAGGCTTTTCCCATGGACTCCCGCACAACAGCTTTCACATTTAATTCACAAAGTTACATCTACAATGTTTGTACTAGATATTTCGTTTACAAAACTGGCTCATTGCCGATGTAGTACATGATGAATGGGCAAGAGCGAGGACCTTGGGGCATCGGAATTATCATTATTTGGGTGTGATCCATTGATGAACTGAGGTTGAAATACATCCCTTATGGTCATTATTTAGGATAAGACGTGATGATTATTGGATTATGAAGGTTGGAACACAATATTTGTAGAATATCGGAAGTTGTGGTACCAGCATGATGAGATTTTAGAGGCTTAGATATAAGAGGTTTCAAAAATTAAGGTCCAGGAGGACATTTGTGGGACTTTGGAAATTAGAAAGGCTCGTAAGGTTTTGTTGGTTGACTATAATGTCTGTGAGATGTAGAAGTTGGACTATACAACACTTATGGTCATTATATGATATTTATGGGGATTTGAAGATCAGAATACAAGAGTTATGGGATTTTGTAGGTTGTGGTACCGCCAATATATGATTTTGGAGGCTTAAATATGACAATTTTTTCAAGTTAAGGTACTGTATGACATTTGTGGGATGTTGGAGATTGAAAATGAAGGCTCGTAAGGTTTTGTTGGTTGACATAGGCCACTCATGGGATTTCTAGGTTGAGATACAGTGTCTGTGAGATGTAAAGGTTGACAGATAGAACACTTTTGGTCATTATATAGGATGTATAGTGGGATTTTGAAGGCTGGAATACAACATTTGTGGAATTTTGTGGGTTGTGGGACCACCATTATGAGCTTTGGGAGGCTTAGATATCTGATTTTGCTTGTTTAGTTACTGTAGGACATTTTGAAAACTTTGGAGGTTAAGAAAGAAAACTCTTAAGGTTTTTTGGTTGACATAGGCCACTCATGGGATTTCTAGGTTGAAATACAATGTCTGTGAGATATAAAGGTTGAAAGAACACTTTTGGTCACTATATAGGATGTATTATGGAATCTTGAAGGCTGTAATACAACATTTGTGTATTATGGGATTTTTAAATTTAGATACAATTCATGTGAAACGTAGAGCTTGGGATATACAACTTTTATGGTCTTAAAGTTTCAAATGCATTTGTGGAAATTTTGAAGTTGGGGTTTCGGAAGGCTTTGATATGATGGATTTTGAAAGTTAAGGCAGGACATTTGGATAATTTTGGAGGATGAGGAAGAATTTTTCATGATATCCATAGGATTTTGAATGTTTGTTGGGCTTTGTAGATTGAAGAACACGACTCGTGGAGTTTTATTGACTGATATTTGTTGTACATTGGATTTCTCGGTTGAGATATGACAGCTATGGGGTATAGAGGTTTGGAAATGCAACACTTATTAGTCATTACTTAGAATTAGATATAATAACTATGGGATTTAAAAGGTTGAAAAATGACATTTGAGGAATTTTGTGGGGGGTGATACATCCATCATGAGATTTTGTTGGCTTATATGATGATTTTTGGATGTTAAATTAGGACATTTGTGGGACTTTAGAGATCGGGAAAGAAGGTTTGTAGGGGTTTTTTGGCTGACATACTGTATGCAACACAGGATTTTCAATTTGACATATCTTGTCCATGGGACTTCGTGTCCATGTGCACACGTTTGTGAAGCTTAAGTTGCAAAGTTCATGAGATTTTGGAGGTTCGGTGCTGGTTTTTTAGGTTAAAAATACACCCCATTTTGTTCATTGATAGTCGTAACTCATGGGATATTCAATATTCATAAGTTTTTAGCAGTTCCATTAAGGTGATTGTGAAATGGAAGGAAGGTCTAGATACTTTCATGGGATTTTATTTGTGCATATTCTTAATGATGGGATGAATGATGAAAAACTATTCCTCTGATTTGGAGGATGCAATTTTGGAGGTTAGTATATACAGCATATGAAAAGTTTGGGCGCCCCTATTAATCTTAATCATTTTAGTCTAAATATTTGGGTGTTTGCAACAGCCATTTCAATTTGATATATCTAATAACTGATGGACACAGTAATATTTCAGGATTGAAATGAAATTTATTGTACTAACAGAAAATGTGCAATATGCATTAAACCAAAATTTGACCGGTGCAAAAATTTGGGTACCCTTATCATTTTATTGATTTGAATACCCTAACTACTTTTACTGACTTACTGAAGCACAAAATTGGTTTTGTAACCTCACTGAGCTTTGAACTTCATAGGCAGGTGTATCCAATCATGAGAAAAGGTATTTAAGGTGGCCAATTGCAAGTTGTCTCCTATTTGAATCTCCCTGAAGAGTGGCATCATGGGCTCCTCAAAACAACCTCAAATGATCTGAAAACAAAGATTGTCAACATAGTTGTCAGAGGAAGGATACAAAAAGTTGTCTCAGAGATTTAACCTGTCAGTCCACTGTGAGGAACATAGTAAGGAAATGGAAGACCACAGGGACAGTCTTGTTAAGCCCAGAAGTGGCAGGCCAAGAAAAATATCAGAAAGGCAGAGAAGAAGAATGGTGAGAACAGTCAAGGACAACCACAGACCACCCCAAAGAGCTGCAGCACATCTTGCTGCAGATGGTGCACTGTGCATCGGCAACAATACAGCACACGCACAAGGAGAAGCTGAGGGGAGAGTGATGCGAAAGAAGCCGTCTGAAAGCACGCCACAAACAGAGTCGCCTGAGGATGCAAAAGCACATTTGGACAAGCCAGCTCATTTTGGAAGAAGGTCCTGTGGACTGATGAAACAAAGATTGAGTTGTTTGGCATACAAAAAGGCGAGCATGGCGCCAAAAACACAGCATTCCAAGAAAACACCGCTACCCACTGTAAAATTTGGTGGAGGCCACATGCTTTGGGGCTGTGTGGCCAAGCCGGCACCGGGAATCTTGTTAAAGGAGGGCGCATGGATCAACCAGATCAGTAGATTCTTGAGAATAATGTACAAGAATCAGTGACGAATGAAGTACGCCGGGGATGGATATTTCAGCAAGACAATGACCAAAACACAGCTCCAAACACCAGGCACAGCAGAGGAACAAACAAGCTGGAATGGCCACCCAGCCCCAGACCGAATAATTGAACATCTGTGGGAAAGAAGGGGCGCCATGCCGGCGACCATCAAACAACTGAACTGGAATTGTTTTGTAAAGAGGAATGGCAAAAAACCCACCAGGATCCAGGAACTGATTAAAAGCACAGGAAGCGACAGAGGCGTATGCAAAGGAGGACTACTAAATATTAATGTCACCTGTTGAGGGCCCAACGCACCGGCAAATGGTTTAATGCAATTGCACATCGAGTACAATAAACCCACAACCTGAAATATACGTGCCACAGATTAGATATATCAAATGAAATGGCTGTTGCAAACACCCAAATATTTAGAACTAAAAATGATTAAGATTAATAGGGGTGCCCAAACTTTTTCATATGACTGTATATATTTTTTTAGATTACAATATTGAAAACAGGAGTGAGGGGGATTTTAATACTTGAGAGTTGTTGTCAATAGGAATTATAAGTTGATGACATTGACATTCATAGGCTTTTGTAGGTCAAAACTGATACTCATGGGATTTTGGAGGTTAAGCTTAGGCATTTTTGAGATTTTAAAGATTAAGAAAAATTGTCAAGTTATTTTATTTCTTGGTTGAGACAGGCCAGGCATGACATTTGTAGGTTGAGATAAGGAATCTGTTGGATTCTGTAGCTTTAAATATGATGTTAAGAGTTTGTAGTTCTATATATGATGTCCATATGGTAGCATGATGAACAATATACATAGGAGCTTGAAGGTTGAGATATGACATTCATGGGAATTTGGAAAAATTAGAAAAAAAGGATCATGGATTTTTTTAGTTCCAGCTATACAGGTCGCAGGATCTCCAGGCTGGAGCTATGACATTCATGGAATTTCTAGGTATAGCCACAATACATTTCTCCCACATGTTAGGCTAGATAGTTCTGCTTCACAATCTTCCTGACTTTGCTTAGCTGAAGTACATACAGATGTGTCCTTTCTTACCTTCCATTTTGGCTTGAAATATCTTGTGATAAATGGCATGACCAGCTTGTTAAAAAACATTTTTGTGAAACTCTGTTGGGAGAAGTTTATGGTATATGTGTCTACTAGGGATGTAGCAAACCAGGTTAATTTGAATTTTCCACAAATTTTGTGTGTCTGAACCCAAGATTTTTGGAGTTCCACACCCATGAATCATTATTAGAGATGAGTGAACCGTTTTGGATCGAACCAGATTCAACCCAAATTTTCAAAAAATTTTGGGTCTACCTCAACCCGAAACTTTTGCTTTTTGTCACCCAAAAATAACTATTATTCTTCCAGGTCTCTTTAGACCCAGAGTATAGAAAAGTGGAGACCTAGACGAGGTGGGAAACATAATAATCAGTTATATTCACCTTGCCTCACCTCTCCTGGACTCCCCCAGGATCCTTTTCTGTGGTCACTAGGGGACTATTGAGTATTGGTATGTTGATGCCAGCCGGAAGACTGGAAAAGGCCAGAAAAGCACCACGTGGTAGCATTGAATGTTGCAAGGAAGCCTAAGAAAGGTGAGCGAAGATGAATACGTGATTACTATGTTTACTCCTCTTCTGGGCCTCCACTTATAATAATGTGTGGTCTGAGGAGGCCTCTCAGCATAATAATAGCACTTTTAGTTAGAACTGAAAGTTGGGAGTGAACAAGTTAGGTCCAAAATGAAATAGGTGAATGAACCTACAAATATCTTGAGGTTTGTCCAGTTTTAATTATGGTCTTTAAAGGGGTTTTCCAGGCAAAAATGGACATCTCCTTTAACTTTAAAATCAGCCGGAGGCAGTGAAAAAAATTCATACATATTCATACCGATGCTCTGGGGTCCTTCCGGTGCTGTCCGGGCCCTCTGCTCTGGCGTCATCTCAAAGTGAAACTGCTCAGTGGCTGTGACATCACGGATCCCATCCATTGAGGCCACTGATTGGCCTTAGCGATCACGTGACTGCTGAGGCCAATCAGCGACCTCAGCAGGCCTCAAGAAGAGACCCGTGATGTCATGTCACAGGTAGTGACATCACATACCCTTCACTGATTGGCCTGAGCGGTCACATGACCGCTCAGGCCAATCAGCAGTTTCAGCGGAACTCCAGAAGAGACCCGTAGAGCAGAAGGACTGCACAGCGCCAGGAGGACACCAGAGCTTTAGGGACAGATGAGTATGATTTTTTTTATTTATTTTTTTACTGTCCCCGGATGATTTAAAAGTTAAAGGGGTTGTCCATTTTTGCCTGGAAACCCCTTTATGGTCAACTTATAACTTTTTCTCACCTTTACGAAGCTCCTCAGACTGCTAAGGTCCAATCTCAGCAGTGACCCGGGGTAGTTGACATCACAGAGGATTGTTGGAAGGTAAGTATGAGCTGTAGTTGTTTTTTTTTTTTTCGCACCTCCCCCTGGCCACTGATTATGATACTCTGAGGTCTGAAGAGACCCTCAAAGTATAACAGCAATTCCAGTTACAACCAAAACTTCAGGGATGAACTTTGCAAATATTTGTGAAACAAATCTCCTAAGGTTTCACCCATCATCTGCCTCTATTTATGGCCACCCAGTATCTCTAATGTGAATGGTAGCCCGATAAGAGTTTTGCTACTATGTCACCGTATTATGCTGAATTTGTATCATATAGGAATGAACCACAGCACTCAGCGTCGTGATGGATGCTTCAAGGTGAATATTTATTATAATATTAAATTCATAAGATATAAGTGATGTAATGGCGAGAATCATTGTATAAGTGATGTAATGGCGAGATACCTTATGAATTGAATATTATAATAAATATTCACCTTGAAGCATCCATCATGATGTTGAGTGCTGTGGTTCATTCCTACTTGGTTGCACCCAGACGTATTGCACCTGAATACCTGACTTTGGTACCATTTACCATGACATTGGGCACCTTAACTATTTTCAAGAGCTGTTAAGAAGGTATACATCTGTATAAAGGAAATCTTAAGACCGGCAGCTCTGAGACCTGAGAGTGGTATGTCTGCCAAAGTGCACAATATGAGAAGTGTTGTCATAAACCTTACCTTATAATTTAACGTTTTGCGAACTTCAAATTTTTTACATACCTGCCAGGAATGTTATGGCTGATACAGGTGCATTTTTGTGCTTTGATATAAAATTAAGGCTCACTTGCGTATGTATTTAACCTGGCAAAAAATAGAAGAAGTTGGCAATAAAATTGCAGGTATTCAATTTAGTCTGCCTCGAATGCACCCTGTAATATCAACCGAAACGCATGTGTTTGTCTAGTTTGTCAAGGCAACGACCAATATTTGCTCAGCTTTGGCAGGCGCTGGATAAATGCTGCAAAACAGCTCTTTAGAGAACATCCAATTGTATTATTTTGGCTGAAGGCGAAGATGTTGGCAACGTTACAAACCAATATCACATACAATGCATTTAACATCAGAACAATAATCGTAGGAACTTGCAGCTATTTCTTCATTCCATTATTGTACACGTTGCCTACTGTACAAGAACAGGAGAAGGAAGGAATGAGCAAACAAATTTGTGAGAATGAACACACAACCGAATAAATGGACAAATACAAAAACTATAGAAATGATGAGCAAAGAAATGAATGCAAAATGATATGATTCATTGATTGAATGATTGAAGATGAAGGGTATATGATGAGGCCAGCAAAAAACTATGGCAGGACAAAATAGAAAAATGATGAATGAATAAATAAATAAAAGAAAGTATAGAATAGAATAGAATAGAATAGAATAGAATAGAATAGAACAGACTAGAATAGAATGATAGGGCATGCAAATTAACAATGAGTAAACAAATGATTAAGTTTATTGATTGAAAGACTGAACAAGTCAAAAAGAAAAAGTAGTACACTAAAAAGTAACTTTTATTAATATTGTAATTAAAAGTATAAGATATATCTAAAAAAAATAGGCCTAAAATATAAGGCTAACCACTCCATAGATGTATGTAGCTAACGATAATAATGTAGATGCAAATACCATAAAGTCAGCTGCCCAAAGTATGAACTATATGACTCTATTGTATGGGAGTTAATGGGCTAAATAACAAACCGAGTCAGACCCAGTACATTGGTCTATAATACCACTAGTATGTAAATTGCCCATGCACAAGTGTAAAGTGTAAAGCAAAGACTCCCCACCCCTCAGACCTCTAAGTTTCATCAGGTTTCCACCCCACGTCACACATACAGGGCTAAGCTGACCAGTAAAAGACTCCAATATGTTGGAAAAACTATAAGAGAGTTCCGCAGGAGAATCAGGGAACACATTAATGATATCCATCGCGGGGAACCCACTTCCATATCTCAGTATGTGAGAGATAGACATGGGGGTGATGTGAAACATCTTAAATTTCAAGGCATTGAAAAGGTCTCCCACCCTTTAGGGGTGAGGACTATGATAGAAAAATGCTGCAAAGAGAAACCCGATGGATATTCCTGATGGATACTGTTCATCCCAAAGGCTTTAATGTATTTATTTCTTACTCGGCGTAATACGCTATTGTCTGTTCATAAAGCCTTAGTGAATTTATCTCCTTGTTTATCCCATGCCAATTCAATCTGAGGTGACACGCTACTATCTTTTCCTATATTCTTTTTCGCCCATTTCCTATTCTCCATCTTTGCCTACCCAGCCCCATGTAATCATGAGGCACATGCGACTATTTCTTCTCTTCATATCCCCTTTGTGACCCGCTGTAATGCCGGGGGTTCCCTCCCTCCTCCCTTCCTCTATATTGTTTTGCGACCCGCTTGGGGTAGTGATCTGTACGCTGGCTGGTTGACCATTTAGGGTGGTGATTTGTAACACTGTTTTGGTTTATCCTTGTTAGGACAGTGCGTTTTAGTTTATAGTCACTACTCTAGCCCTGTTGGATATTTGACTTTGCGGATGCTGGAGTTGAGTTATCTCGGTAGGGCGATCTGTTCCGTGTAGTTTTGTTATATTTGCTACTTACCTTGCATTATCCTCTGCATAGAGTTCTACCTTGATGTGCGGTCTGGTGGTTACCAAGGACGCCTTTGGACGTTGCCAACATAGAGTGAAGAACACGCCCCGATGGGCGGTTCTAGTCTCGGCTGTGTCAGCTGAGGGTGGTGGGTGTAGATCTTATCGATTGGGCGCATCCCTGCTGATGTCAGATGAAGGGGGCGTGGCTTCTACATTATTATCGTTAGCCTATGGAGTGGTTAGCCTGATATTTTAGGCCTATTTCTTTGAGCTATATCTTATACTTTTAATAACAATATTAACAAAAGTTACTTTTTAGTGTACTACTTTTTCTTTTTGATTAGTCTATGGAGGTACATCTACCGTTTATATCTAGCTTTTGATTAAAGACTGAACAAGTCAATAGAAAGTTAATGAATTATTGAATAAATGAATGAATGAATGAATGAATGAATGAGCAGTTGATTTTATCAGTAAATGGACAAGGAATAAATAACCAATTAAATGAATAAATGATTTACTGAAAGATTAAGTGAGTCAAAAAATGAAGGAATACTCGACCAACACACGAAAGAATGCATGGATAAATAAAAGGATGAAACAAAAAATTAACAAATACATGAATGAATGAATCAGTTAATAATAAAATTATAATTTATTGTCAATTGAATTAATCTATGATCAAATAAATATATGAGTGAATGAATGAATGAATGAATGATAAACCAATGAACCAATGAATGGTAACCAATGGGAAAACAGGTAGAATTAATGACTGATTTGAAATGGAATATAAGTAAATGAATGGAGAATAAGTAAATAACTGTAAATAAATGAAGGTGAATAAATGAAAATGAGAATGAATGAATGAATGAATGAATGAATGGGTGAGTAAAAGAGTTAATAGTTAGCAAATGAATGGGAAAACGAAAATATGAATAAATAAATTAATTCATTGGCTGAACAAGTAAACAAGTAAATGAATTAATGAATAGAATTAATCATAATTTGTATAAATATGTATTTGGAAAATTCATGTAAAAATGTACATAAAATGCACGTGTGTTAATAAAATGTTTAATTTGCATTTCATGCGGTGATAATTAAAGAGGTATTCCCAGAGCAGATTATCATGGCTGGGATGAGAATAGGGAGCTTTAAGCCCAGGCTGGGAGATTTGGCGACAGCTGAACCTGGCTCAGATATATATATACAGGTTCCATAACTCCCAGGGATATAAATACATTGTAGGATCTGCAAAGCATAGCACAGTGAGGCTAGGTTCACACTAGTGTTGGGGTGTCCATTGTTCTGGTCTGTCAGAGGACATAGTAGACACCAACAGAACTTGATGGACCTCATTGGGTACATCAGGTGTCCATTCTTTTAAGCTGAAAGTGCCAGAAGAAAAAGTTGTGCTTGTGATGGAGTCTCCAAATGGAGATATAAACATATCCTTAGATACACTTTTTGCGTAACTCCTATTTACCTCTATAAGACTTAAAGAGGTTGTGCCATTATGGATACCTATCCCCTATCCACAAGACGGGGGATAAGTGTCCAATTGCTGTGGGCCTGACCGCTGGGTCCCCCAGTGATCAGGAGGACAGGGGACCGTAAATCCCCATAAGGCCTCCTTATGAATGGAGCACCAGGACGCTTGCATGACTGGAGTTCTATTGACTACTATGGTCTTCTATATAGATCGAGTGATGTAATTGTATGCTCAGGTGCTGAGTTAGAATGGTTTAATGGTCACAACTAGAGATAGGTGAACCTCACGAGATTTCTTTTGCAAACTGAAGCGAACCCACAGTATAATAATGATATGTCGGTGGTGAACCCCAAAAAACTTTGATTCACCACACCGAGATCTTTGGAGAATTCATAATGAACCTTTTCATGAGTCACAATTCTTTGTACTCTCATGTCTCAGACAAAGCTATAACAATATTCATCCTGAGCTCACTGACTAGAGAATATAATGTCACATCTATAGAACTGTCAACACCTTGATACTCCTACAGAAAGAACAAAAGGAGGTGAAGTAACTATTACAGCAGGGCATACATATGTGGGATCTAGCGTCATTGCAAAGGGAAGAGGCAATTACTGTAAGTAGGAACAGCTGTGTACACATTTCGTTGCTATCCATATGTAGCTGGGCTGAATCCACCATTGAAGAATACTGAATGACGCTGTCCAAGGTGCTGATATCTCCTATATAATGTACTATGGATTATACAGTAGCTCAGACATGTCGGGCTGTATAAACACTGCACGCTGATATGGTAGTCCGTAAACCCAACTTTTTAAACAAATTTAGCAAACACCTAGCTGTATAAAACAAATGTTCCATTGACTGATAGGAGGACAAATTTCCTTATGACTTTTTGCAAGCAATGAAGCAAAAATACTTTGCCGTTTTGTTTATACACCTCCATAGCTGTCCTGTGTCTCCAAGCTGCAAACAAACCCATGTGTAATCTGATGCTGCATTCATGTTGTCCTCCCTTCTTCCTTCTTCCACTTCCAGTTGGAGGCCATTTTGCTGGATTCGTCCAAGGTGAACTTCAAAAATTTCAGGATCCATAGAACCTGAAATTTTTGGAAATCCATTAAGAAACTGGTTTGCCAGGCACCAGTTAATGATCATGTAGAGTAGGTTTGCACAAAATTTTGCACAATTTTGACGAAGGAGCATATACTTACATGGAGGATCTATGTAGACCATAACACTATTCGCCGACAAAACAGCAACCTATCAAAGCACACCACAATGGTCATGATTTTGCTATGTAAATAAGGCGTAAAAACTAAATCAGCTCATAAAGGTGCAAAATAAGGAAAAAAGCTTATTCAAACAACTTGATAAATTCCTCCCAATATTCATAAAATAGGACAATAAATATCAAATCTATCTCTCAGGCATATTATCTATTCCAATGATGTGATAGATTTCCATTCTATCAGTTAAAACATTTTCCATAATCCAAGTGGAAATGGAAGAAGCACTTACATAGAGAAGATTTCTGGAGCTGTAGATTTGTTAACCATCCAAGCATGAATATGACACTCACAAGTAGGTGGAAATTTCTTGTCAGCTGGTTCCATTAATGCCGGTAACAGCATATAATCAAGTCAACAGATAAGTCGCGCCGTAGGGTAGTGGGGTTTCAACCACCTACTTTAGTTTATCAGTGCCTTATTTCTTGAAGAACTTGTGCCTCTGGGTTGAGGATTTGTTCTTCTCGAAGTGTCTTTCACCTGTCAGACATAGCATTAAGTGCACAATATATATGAAGTTGACACTTGTGATGAGTATTTATAAGCTAATATATTGACTTGCTTGACTGAAGGAAGTTGAAAGGACAATGATGGCCGTATGTAAACCCACAAATGCAAAGCACCATGGAATTAATGGTGCTATATAAATAAACAATAATAATAATAATAGTGATATTAAAATGAAGGAGCCTGTTGTGGATTTCATGATACAGTATGGAAAGATGCTCAGACAATTCCTTAGCATGCTTAGAAACATATCTGGAGGATCTCCAGAATGAAAAAAATTAAGAAGAATTGGGGTGAGGGTTAGGATAAGGGTCAACCTCTTCTCAGTCCAGAATAAGTGATGGAAATATTGTAAATTGCACGCAACTGCACCACCAATGGAATGTAGATAGGTGGGGAAAATACTATTCCTACCATTGAAGAAGAGTTGGACTGAGAGTTGAGATAAGGGTCAACATCTTTCCAATCCAACATAACAGATGAAAATGATTGTACTGTATACAACAGCACCACCAGTGGAGTTAACCATTGTAGAGGTTTCCAATAGAGATGAACAAACCTGTTCATAACCAACAGAGTTAAAAAAAAATTCCAAAAATATTGGATGCTGTGAGAGTGTGAACCTAGAGGGCGCTGGAGAGCGACCCAAAAACAGGATTGAAAAGGTCCTCGACCACACCCATAGCTGGGGCTTCACTCCAGAGGGAGTACACACAGCAGGAGAGAGTTGCTGGTAACCTGCAGGGAGAAGGTAGATGGTGGACCAGTTGGAGACAGACAGGTGGTCTGTCCCAAGAGGACTGGGTTCCACAAACAGACTTGGTTAAGCTCAGTGTGAGCCAGACTGCTGAGGAGAAACCTCAGCAAAGCTTCTTGCCCATAGAAGTTAGTCAGGGCTCAAGAAGTGAGGTATTGCCCTGTGTGTGGGCTAGGCTGTTTTGTTATTTTTGTTCCTGTTTACTCTTACAAGCTGAATAAAGACATTTCTTTTGGATTGCTGTTACCAGATATGCTGTTTATTTGGCATCCAGCGCCACAAACACCTCTGTAAAGTCCAGGAAGCTGCTAGCTTTGATGCTAAACTACCCCCAATTGTCACAATATTAACAAATCTAACATTGTTGATGTTCATTTTTGCATGAATTCAGCTAAATGGCAGACCAGTTATTTAAAAATCAATAGTAATATTATTCAATTTTCGGGCTCCACTGTTGCATCCTTTGGCATTCCAATCCTATTTTGGGAACATTTGTCATCTTAATGATGCCATTTGGCCCACTTAGGCCTGTGATTGGGCCTAATCAGTCACATGGGGGCAATGTATGTTATTGTACAATGACAATATCGCCCTCCACATGACTACTGAGATCCAACCACAGGCTTTATTGCAGCCAAATGACATCATTAAGATGACAGATGACCTCAGATAATGATAGAAACAATGGTGGATGCAGAGCCCAAGAAAGGTGAGTAACAAGTTTTTTTGTTTGTTTTTTTAAGCACCTTCCCTGCCCTCTGATTGTTATACTTTGGGGTCTCTTCAACAAGTTTTCCATTTCAGGCGGAATCAAATTTTCTGCCTTTGCAAGGCTAGCTCAATTCTAGTTTCTAGGACTTAGGTATAGGAAAACAATGAAAGGAACAAGAAAGGAATCCAAAAAGGAAAGATTTGTCAATAGGCTTGTATTAAAACTTCCAGCAGTTCTGTATGCCCACAATAGGACTGCAGTGAAATATAGTAGGGGGCAAAACAGTAGTTCAGTGCTTAGCACCATTTCTTTGCAACATTGGGATCCTAGATTTGCCTTTGACCAAGGACAACCTCTGCATGGAGTCTGTATATTCTCCCTGTGTGTCCTTCTGTTTTCAATAGGTTAATTGGCTTCTTATAAAAGTGACCCTAGTGTTTGCAGGAGATAGGGAAATTAGGTTATGTTCACATTTGCATTGTGGCTTCTGTTCATAATGGAAGACAGATCAGTGACACAACCGGCACAACCAGACCCCATGCCAATGTACTGTAGCTCATCCATTCAATTGCTGAGATTTGGAAAGTGAAATATACTAAATGGGGTGTATTATGGGGATAATATGTTCCCCATAATACACCACAGAATATTTTGTGTAAACTTAATGTAGTCCTAACCATAATAACACTGACTTGTGACGGGCCGGTAATGTTCCAAAATAATTGCATCATTTTTCCTATTCTTCATCCCTTGCTGGAGTAGGTCAGAGATGAGTTAGGGGTCAGTACATGGGTAGATAATACACTGAACAGTACAAACTAAACTAAAATCAATGAACCAAACCTATCAGCAATGGACAGAACCTAATTGTTCAGGTGCCCATGAAGTGGCTGAACAAACCTAAAAAGCCCAGAGGGCTCAGGGATTGGCCAGGGACACACTACCAGTAGTGTACGAATATTCACAAGGTTTGCGCATAAGTTTCAGTTTGGACCGCTATTATTATATTCTGGGATCTCTTCAGACCCCGAAGTATAATAAAGGGATGCACAGGGGAGGTGTGGAAAAAATTAAAAAACACAGATTCTCACCTCTTCTAGATGTCTGGTCTTCTTTCCCGCCATTTGGTCTTTGTCTGCAGCCTCTTCTGGTGTCTTCTCAACCATTACTCATCATGGGGTCACCACTGATGACTGTGAGTGGCAACGTGGGGTGTGCAGATGATATAATAACCCTGGGTATAATAACTGTACAATAACAGTCCATTGGTGACAAAAATTTCAAATGTTTTGGGTTAAGCTGTACCCAATATTTTTGGAAAATTCATGACTAACCGAGCCGATTTGCTCATTGTTAATAAGCAGGTGTGCGTGCTGGCCCTTTAAGAGAACAAGATTGTCAATTTACACGTCCTACAGAAGCAGCAAGAACCTTGAAGAATAGGGTGCACATAGGAGGTATGTGCACGTGGAAGCAGCAGCGAGGGAAAAGGTAGTGGACTGTGGTGAGGTATGGCAACACGATGATGGCCAGATTGGCCAGTGTTACGGAATTGTCACAATACAAAAATAGTTACGTGACAAATTTAGCACTGCTACATCTACATTAGGAAAGTACTAGAAAAGCAGAGAAATATTAAAAGCAAAAAGAAGCACAACTGATGAAATCTCTTGGTACTATATGGTACTTATATGGAGTAGTCTACCCCCCGCCTAATCGATAAAGTGATGTATTGATTGCAGAAACCATTTTATATGAAAGCTAGATCTGGATTCCATGATAAATGTGACAAGAGTCCTAATTAAAATAGACTGGAGAGATAAATCATTTCTTCTGGCTGAGGGGCCTTACCTTGCCTCCGGCACTATAAAATTTCAATGCAACACCTTGCTTTTGATTAAGGGTACAGTTGGGAGCTTGGAGGATGGGAGTGTACACAGAGAAAACAAGCAAACTTCTCTAGCCTTGGGCAAAAATGAAATGCATTTAACTCCGGTGTGTGACAAGTAGTGTATGTGACGAGTCTGCAGGGCTGGAGGACACCAACAGGGGATAGGGCAGGAAATTTTTTCCGAGCGTGATTTCACAACTTTCTCCCCATGTGGTTTGCTGAGATCTTGAGAACAATAAACACACTGGACAGGAGTTTATTGCTCTCGCGAGGGCCAAAGCTATAATCTCTAATCAACCCGCTTCTCTTCTAGACTATGATGTGTAAAGACTTGCAGCAGCTTTCATAAGAGCGAGCTAAAGTCAGAATAATGGAGGCTGCAGAGCAAGGAAAATGGCAAGAAAATACAGAAGGTGCCTTGTAGAATTTTGAGAGCTTTTATTTATGCTCTTGTATTTCAGGAGGGTACTGGTACTCATTGAAGAGACCTGGCGGGTGTGTTGAAAATTATTTACAAGCAATGCCACATGGGATAAAAGTATGCGAATTAGCCAAATCAGAGACTTCTCCAAGACGATATTTTGGCAGATATGGCATCATTTACATACTTTTTTCCAAGGCTGTGGAGTCAAGCCACCAACTCCGACTACTCTATTTCTCCACCACCTGATTCCAAATCCAACTCTGAATCCGACTACATCTCCAAATCTACAGTCCTGCTTTTTTTCCACGCCGCATTTCCTGTAATTTGCTCTCCATAGACTGGCTGGGTCTCTTCATTGGGAACTAGCACCAACGAATCGAGATATTGGGGGGGAAGTTACTAAACTGGGCACACCTATTTTGGGGCATGAAAGTGGTGCATTTTTGGTAGACCAAAAATGTGCAACTTTGTCCATTTTCTAACCCACTTGCCACTTTTTAAAAAAGTGAGAGGAGCAGGACAGGGTCGTCTCGACCCGACAGATTTACTATAACAGATCAGTTATACTTGAAATCTACGGCAGTTCTAGACTGCCATAGATTTAAATATTGGCACATGGGACATTCCATGATGCATCAATATTATAAAAAGACCGAAGCCTCATAATAATTCTGGCACATTTCCCACTGATGCTCACAGTATTAAGACCAGAGTACAATGGACAGTCTTAATAAATTCCTCCCATTATATCAATATTTTGGATGTTTGGATTTTTTGCTTAAGATTTTTTGACGTGAGTTCTGGAAAAGTTAAACAACCAAGGATGAAAATCAATGTGACCGTAGTGTCGGAAAAACATGTTCCTATACACCATGGTTGGGTTTGGATGATTGGTTGATATGTCCTCGCAATGGGTCCTGGATAATTTGTGAAAATAAACTTTTGAAAAAGATCTAAGGAACTACAGATCAGTATTAGCAAAAATTCAGTTTTCTGTCTACTTCAGATGCCTCTTATGACATTCATAGGTGTTAATATGTAATAATAGATAATAGGTTGTTAAGGCAGCTACTACAAATAGAAGTAGTAGCAAATGTTAACTTGACTTTTCATGCACTACCTACCATTCAGTTTAATGGCATGAAACATGTTACATGGCAACTTAGTCAAGATAACATTTGCTATATTTTTTCGTAAAATATCTCTAAATATCCCAAGATAAGTAGTGCAAGACGACCAGCTTTGAAAAAAAACATAATTATGTAATGCAAAATCAAGGAGAGGGACATAAGAGAAGAAGGAGAAGAAGCAGAAAGAGAGGAAGAAGAAGAAAAATGACATGGAGAAGGAAGGGAAAAATGACAAGGAGAAGGAGGAGAAGAAGAGGAAGGAGGAGGAGAAGAAGAGGAAGGAGAAGAAGAAGAACAAGGAGAAGGAGGAGGAGAAGGAGGAGAAGGAGAAGGAGAATGAGGAGGAGAAAGAGAAGGAGGAGAAGAGAAGAAGAAGAAGAAGAAGAAGAAGAAGAAGAAGAAAAGGAAGAAGAAAGAGAAGAAAAGGAAGGTAAGGAAGAAGAAGGAGGCAGAAAGAAAGAGAGAGAAGGATCAGAAGAAGGAGAAAAAGAAGAAGAGGGAGACTAAAAAGGAGGGGAAGAAGGAGAAATAGAATAACAGAAAAAGGAAGAGGAAAAAGTATGAAGCCGAAGAAGCAGAAGAAGTGAAAGAGGAAGAAGACAAAGAAGAATTCTGTGCATACTGTCAACCTAGAACCGAGCAACATGTGCAGAAATAATTTATATTACAAGTCTAATAGGATACAATATATTAAATCAAGTCCTCCAAAACATAATAAAACTATTCCATGTGAAAAACAAAAGAGCGTCCTGAAATATTACAGATAAATACCTGTAACCCCAGCCTAGTGAAAATATATATGGCATGTCTTTTAATATTGCGCTCCTGATAAAATCTAATCATCATTTTAGTGTGGGATGATAGTACAAACAATACCCGGCATGTAGCGACATTGTATTATTTATACTGTGTTTATAACTTGTCAAGCGATACCATCTTCGCCTTAATATTGTGGATCTTTAAATCACGCTGACAGAATATAAATGTGGATAAGAATTTAGCAAACTCTATCAGCTGTAAATTGATAATGGATATATATTAAGGAATTATGATGAAGCCTCGAGTAAAAGTACCGCCACGATTCCTGTACTGTATACAAAGGGCAGTACTTAAAGTGAACACTTACCTTTTAATGCAATGTCAGGTTTATGTCCTAAGGTCTGGGTTTGTTCATTTCTAAATATATCCTTTTTCCAATAAAAAGCTCTTTAGTCAGTGGCCGAGTGTGCCTACAATCTATATCAGTCAGGCCGGTAGTGCCCAGATTTATAATACCACAAATCTATGTCATTTCCTGACTTTCATGGATCTGGGATCAATGGAGCTTCCTGGTGATTCTGTTGAGAAATAAATTCTGCTAAATCTGTCTTGGTTTCCCAAGATGGACTGCCAGCTCACTAAAGTGTTACATTATAAGGGAAAGCAAGCCTATATTATCCCAAAACTTAGGTATAAAAAAGAGGCTCAGTGTTGGATATTTACTGCACTTGAGGCCGTGTATAACAATAATTGTAAGAATATTATAGCCAATACTGCATGTTGTTTTTGGTACAGACCCTGCTGTAACAGGCTGAATAATTACAAGACAGTGGGATGAATTATCACCTTATTAATGAGCCATCAGTTCAATGATGTTAATTATGCAAAAAGTGCAGCTCATTAATGGCAGCTGTAGATTACATGTGGTGAGAGTTTATTGCAACCCATTGATACAGTATGTCCCTGATTTTTAGGATACATTCAGATGGTCAGATCGGATGCAGCTAAAAATCTCTATTCAGTATTGATGTGATTTTAAAGAGGATCTTTCACGCCTCCACCAAATCCAATTTTGCATCCTTCAATGGATGCCACAATGTGGATAGTGGATGACAACGGGATGGCGAAGTCAGTGTATATAGTGGATGGACGTAAGTCAGTGTATATAGTGGATGGACGTAAGTCAGGTATATAGTGGATGGACGTAAGTCAGTATATATACTGGATGGACATAAGTCAGTGGATACAGTGGATGGACATAAGTCATTGTATATACTGGATGGACATAAGTCAGTGGATACAGTGGATGGACATAAGTCAGTGGATACAGTGGATGGACATAAGTCATTGTATATACTGGATGGACATAAGTCAGTGGATACAGTGGATGGACATAAGTCAGTGGATACAGTGGATGGACATAAGTCAGTGGATATAGTGGATGGACATAAGTCATTGTATATACTGGATGGACATAAGTCAGTGGATACAGTGGATGGACATAAGTCAGTGGATATAATGGATGGATATAAGTCAGTGGATATAGTGGATGGACATAAGTCATTGTATATACTGGATGGACATAAGTCAGTGTATATAGTGGATGGACATAAGTCAGTGGATATAATGGATGGACATAAGTCAGTGGATATAGTGGATGGACATAAGTCAGTGGATATAGTGGATGGCTATAAGTCAGTGGATATAGTGGATGGATATAAGTCAGTGGATATAGTGGATGGACATAAGTCATTGTATATACTGGATGGACATAAGTCAGTAGATATAGTGGATGGACATAAGTCAGTGGATATAATGGATGGACATAAGTCATTGTATATAGTGTATGGACGTAAGTCAGTGGATATTGTGGATGGACATCAGTCAGTGGATACAGTGGATGGACATAAGTCAGTGGATATAGTGGATGGACATAAGTCATTGTATATAGTGTATGGACGTAAGTCAGTGGATATTGTGGATGGACATCAGTCAGTGGATACAGTGGATGGACATAAATCAGTGGATATAGTGGATGGACATAAGTCAGTGGATAAAGAGGATGGCACATAAATCAGTGGATATACTGGATGAACATAAGTCAGTGGATAAAGTGGATGGACATAAGTCAGTAGATATAGTGGATGGACATAAGTCAGTGGATAAAGTGGATGGACATAAGTCAGTAGATATAGTGGATGGACATAAGTCAGTGGATAAAGTGGATGGACATAAGTCGGTGGATATAGTGGATCGACATAAGCCAGTGGATATAGTGGATCAACAAACATTTTAATAAATCTACCTGTCCAGTAGCCTTGTTTTTGAGTTACCCCATTAGTCCCTTGAGTTTTAGGAGTTATGAAGCTCCTGCAGGGAACAGCAATGTGTGTGTGTAACAAATAAAAAGGTTCCTCAGTTTACAAAGGGGCATTGATGTCATCAGCAATAAATGATCGTTCCTTGCACCATTAAATCCTGCACAAATGAGATCCGGTAATTAAAAAGGAAAGGAAAGGTGGTCGAGGAGGAAGACAAATATTGTTGTCCATAATTTCGTCAGCTAAATCATTCGGTCTTGCTCTGATGAGCATTGCTTAGTGTTAAGATGAGAGAATTGAAAGGGATTGATGTTAATGCGGTGCCTACAGTCCCTCACCCAGGGGTACTGGGCTCACTGCTGATTAATACACAGCCTTGGCAGGCAGCAGTCTCAGGAATACCTCCAACTGTGTCAGCTCACTTTGCCGTCAACTCTGCCAGCAGGATGACAGAGCATAGAAGGAAGAATGATGTTAAAGAGAGCTGAAATACACTTGGAATAGAATCATTCTGCAAAACTTCCCTATGCTCATGCAGACACACACTGGAAAGATGGAGAACAGAGAAGGCTTAAAGGAGCATCTCAAGAAGACCGAATGGAAACACTGTCTTACAGATGTGAACATGCTTACCTTTTTGCAAATTTTGTTAAAGGCTCTAATTTCTCAAAATGCCAATTTAGTGCATTAAAGTGACAGGCCAGTAAAACCTCCGACGACTGCAATATACTGTATATAATTTGTAGGGAACTAAAGTGGACATTAAACTGTGTGGGGGCAAACAGGGGGCATTATCCTGTGTGGGTGCACTGAAGAGGCATTATCCTGAATGGGACATTGGAGGGAATATTAATATCAAGGGACATAATTTATATAAGAGGAACATTAATATGGGGGACAGGGGACAGTCTAGCTGACTGTGTGGGGTTCAAAAAGGGGGTATGGCTTTGTGTTAAAAGGGGTATGGCTTACTTTGGCCAGAATTTCTCAAATGTTGCAAGATTCACTAAAACAGGCCAAATTTTGGTGCATTTTCCATGTAACATTACTATGGGCAATATTACATTGCAAGGGGGAAAACCGAACTGCAAGGTGATGCAAGTATGGAATACATGTATATTGTTAAAGTGGCTACATAGGATTAGCAAAACATGGATTATTCCTTGCTCCTTGGAATTTTAAAGAAAATTCAAATGTGTTTACCAATAGAAGTAGTGTCTTGCAAGGTATATATTCCAGGTTCTGGGTATAGGGTGTCTTTGGCACCAGCAATACGTGCTAATAGGGTTATTCCACAAAAACCTACTTATCAACTATCCATAAATGTAGGATCACTGGGGGAACCACTGATATGACCCCCACTGGTCACTAGAACAAGAGCCCCTGTTCTAGTACATTATTGTGTGTCAGATGCAATTGACTTCCATAATACACCTATAAGTATTCCATATAATCTAACATGTGTGTGTGTTATGGCTCCCCTCCCTCCAAAATAATCACTAATGAAGGATATGCTAATACTCTTCAAGGTTGTGTCTTGTTTTACCGTATCTCCATCAATTAAAATTACCCGGGTCCCAAATAATCGAGGGAAATTAAGATAAATTATAATAATGTGTGCAAGAAATGACAGATTATGTATGAAGAGTATCAGTCCCATCCATGGTAAGTAATGAAGTAAATGGCAGAATCCTAATGATGTCACAAAGCGTCAAGTAATGAGCTTCTCAGGATGCAAGAGCGGCCGGCGGTGTGTGGTAGATGTGATATAGATGGGTTACACCGGTGCACGTGTCTTCAGAGCAGTAACCAAAGCAGGAATTAGATAATGCATTCACATGAGCTCAGTCAGCCGGTACCATAAAGTACTGATACAGATATATGCAGTAGTTAGGCACACAATACATATAGTACACATACACAATGCAAGGACACCTACATACACTTCATACTGTACATAGACATAATGCCCAGATACATGTATATAGTAAATAAACATATGATGCGTGGACACACACATACATATAGCACGTGCAGATGTAGCAGAGTTAACCTTTACACTTTTTAAAGTCTTTGTTGCATGATATCATGCTGCATAAAGTCAAGGTTATCTTTGCTGCACCTGTTCACACATACATATACATTATGCATGGACACGTATATACAGTACATACACATATGATGCATAGATACATGCATATAATACATACACACATATAAATATATGATGCACAGATAAATGCATACAATAATTACACACACACACAATGCATGGACACATGCATACAGTATATACACTACGTATGCACACAATGCATAGACACATGCACACAGTATATACACTACGTATGCACACAATGCATAGACACATGCACACAGTGCATACACACACACGCACAGAATACATAGCCACATGCGTACTATATATACACTACATACACACACAATGCATGGACACATGCATACAGTACATACACACACAATACATAGCCACGTTTATACAGTATATACACTACATACACACACAATGTACATGGACACAGGCATACACTACATACACACACAATACATAGCCACGTGCTAACAGTATATACATTACATACACACACAATGCATAGACACATGCACACAGTACATCACACACATATACACACAATGCATGGACACATGCACACAGCACATATACATACATACACCACCTGCACATGGACACATGGACCTCCATAAGGTCTCTGATTATTGGTCTCTGGGGTCTGAAGAGACCGCAGAGTATAATAACGATTTGTGGGTGGCAAACTCCAAAAATCTCAGGTTCTGCTGAACCCTAAATCTTTGGAAAATGTGCAACTAGCCTTGGTCTTATGAACCAGTTCGCTCATCTCTAGAGGCTACCCATTGTTTGTTTTGTGAATATCCTGGATTTAGCCAAAAGTTTTGTAACCAAGACACAATATTTAGTTAAAATGATTTGATGAGAACTTAGAGTCCTTAACCAAACTGGAGTTAAGTTAAGAGTGGACACATCTGTGAATTAACGCAAACACATAAAGATGCAACAAGACACCGATATACATGACTGTACTTCACTGCTTCAGTCATTTTAGGCTTGTACATTGCTTTCCAAACACAAGGTAATTTTTTTTTTAATTTTCCTTGGAAATTCTTACAAAAAATTGTGTTGTACAGTTTACTGTGACAATATCCTTCATGTAGCAGTACGATATAAAGACTTACAGTAATATACCCTATAGACTGTATTTACCCTGAAATGTGGTGGAATTCATATGTTATATTACAGGTCATCTTAGGAGAGAGATTAGAGACATAGGTAAGTGATTTTTCTTTTTCTCTTCCGTCACTGTTCATACTGTACATCCCGGCCCTTCTCTTTAATTAGGGGGCTCTTTGGATTAATGTATTGCCCAATCCCTTGCACATATTGTTAGACAGTGAGCACATCTGTCTCTTCCAAATAAATGCATTTTCCCCCGTCATCTGTCTAGGCCACAATATGTACATACATTACAAACTCGGCATCACATGGAACTGATGCATGACTTGTCCTGTGTAACACGGCTCGCACAAAGAACGTTACAGATTAACAGATGTAGTTAGCGGAGAGGAGACTCCCCAGGATAGTCTGTTCATTACTCACATGTGAAAATGTAAATCTGAAGGTGAAATACACACATACATTAAAATAACAGATATGGGAGTCAATATCACCAGGTGTTGAAATAATTGAAATCCTTTTTTTTTTTTTTTTGTGAAAAAAAAAAATTGAAATTGGGAATCACATATGCCCATGGAAGGAAATGCTATTATAAATAGATTGCAAACCTTTTAGTTGACAAATATTATTGCTATAATTTTAGCACCATTTTATTTTTTTAGGTATTTTTTAATGTATTTATTTATTTTAAATTGGGAATCACATGTATCTTTTTAGTTCGTAAACACTATTGCTATATTTTTAAATTTCCTTTTAATGTATTAATTGATTTTTCTTTCTTTTTTTTTTATTGGGAATCGCATATGCCAACAGAAGGTTATTAAAAATAGTTTGCCATTCTTTATTGCTATGATTTTATCATTTTTTTATATTTTATATTTTATGTCATAATTTATTATTATTATTATTATTATTATTATTATTAGAATCAGTATTGTTAGTATTATTTTCTATTATTATTATTATTATTATTAATAATAATAATAATTTATTTTTAATTTGTTTTAAATTGGGACTCACGTATGCCTGCAAAAGGAAATTTTATAATAAATAGTTTTCCATTCTTTTATTGCTATGATTTTATAATAATTTTTTGAAATGTTATTTTCCTCTTTATGTATTAATTATGCAATATGTCTTATTATTATTATTATTTATTGTTATTATTATTATTATTATTATTTATTTTTAAAATGGGAATAACATATACCTGCAAAAGGAAATTTTGTCATAGTTTGTCATCATTTTAGTTGCCACAAATTTAAATTATAATTATTTTTAGTACATTTTTAACATTTTTTAACTATATTTTTTATTTATTTTAAGAGCCACGGAATTAAATGATATTCTTGTTTATTAACTAGATTTAAAAAAAGTGGAAATAAATATTATATAAAAGCTATGAACAGAATAAAAGGCCTAAAATCCCTCTCTGGGTTTCTATCCTTGACAATCATCTTTACTGTTTCAAAGGAATTTATTTTTTTTAATGATAAGCTTAAAAGGAACCGAAGCCTCAAAAGCGTATCCCATGGAGATATTAATATCCTGTTCGTTTACTTTCCAACTCTATTTTTTCCGGTGAGTTACTTTTGTGAACAATATGATGATAATCTGTTTTGGTATCAGATTTGCATAGTAAAAGCATAAACAAAGAATAAAAACTATGAGAGGTCTATGAACTGAAGTCTATTTAAGGGGCCATACACATTAGACCATGCTGGCCAAGCCTGCTGTTTTTGACTGGACCAGTGGACCATGTAATGTATATGGGGACATCCCAGCTCCTACTGATGGCAGATGTTAGGGGCGATAAGGATCATGCAGTTGCATTTCCTATTATATTTTGGGAAGCAAGAGTCCATCAGATAGGTCTGGCAGTCATTTACTCCCACTTTTACTACTGGGAACACATTCATGCTCAGCCAAGCTGAGCTGAGTGGGCATGTGTATCAGGGGGTCAGGTGAGATAGCTTAGTGCCACAGTATGCTATATATATACAGTATGCTATAGACGTAGCATGCTCTTGGACAGTCAGTTTGGAGGTTTAGATTCCGACCTTTGTATGCACCTTAAATCAAAAGGCAGAAGTACAATAGACAAAGTAGATAAAAGAAGAAAATATCCAGATCAAAAATCGGTGAAATGGGGCAAATTATTAAGAGGCGCACTTTTCGGAATAAAATATGCCTTATCTTTGGAAAGAATTTAGAATCTGCTTCTGTAGGAGAACATTTGCCCTACAATTTGTGCCAATTTCTGGGGCAGTTATAGTAAAACTGTTAATCCATGGGAGGCCCGCCATCTTCTGCTAAACCATGCCCACTTTTTTGCGAAACCCTTGCCAATGTTCCATGGCGCTTTGGAAAAGTGGAAAGAAGCTTAAAAAAAAAATCTCAAATCTTAGCCCTAATGTCAGACTAACCATGTCCTAATGAGCAAGAGTAGTTACAAATTTTCCAAAAATTCTAGCAGGCCCAAATTTTTTGGTTTCTCCTTGCACAAATCCAGCAAAATGGCGACCATTTTAGGGTGTAGGGAAGGTGTGTAAAAGTATAAAAAAAAAAAGCATTTACTCACCTTTCCTGGGTTCTGTCACAGCATATTACGTTGTTCTGGTGCTTTTTCCAGGCCATCCACCATTTTATTTGGCCCCCAGGTTGTCATTGAGTCCTTTGATTGGGCCGTAACAGTCATGTGTGGGGGGGGGGGGCATGGGCTCCATCATGCTTTGACCCTACAATGTCATCACATATGCAGTAGCATCAAAGCATGTTGATGTCATGGCCCCACACGCGTTAATATTTGTGAAACAAATCCTTCAATGTTTACCCATCACTACTCAGCACAAATATGGAATATGCTAAAATTTACAAACTTTTCTGTAATTCAAGTTTGGCTGGAAAATGAGCAGTTGTGGGTGTGGTATGGAAGCAGCAGCCAGCCAGATATGTTTCCTGCAGTGGCCACTACAGGCGAAATGTAGAATTACATGCTGGCCCTTCCAGTAAAATTTCAATGGGTTTGCAATACTGTGAACTACTGGGCTCTCATACTGGGAGGCCCATGTCTAGTAAGTCCATATGCTCCTATAGATTATGTGGAAATGATGTGCAAAAACACATTTCTAATTACGTTTGTTTATATAATTAGTTTTCTTTAAATAATTACTAAGCTATTATTTAAGTTAATTAAAAGTAGCAAAAGCCGATTTACCAGAAATTTACAATTTAATGAGTTTTATTGAAATACAATTAGAAAAAAGAGCAAACAAACAAAAATTTAAATCACAGCTACTGAAATTTAACACGAAATATTAATAAATATTAAAAATGCATGAATATACTTTCCTGATTTATTTGTGTTAAAATATGTAAACCATTGTATTATAAAAGTAATCTCATTAAATATAATTAATGAATTAAAAAGAAAAAAAAAAACACTTTTTAATAATTTACTGGTATTCAAAACAGATTCATGACTGTCCTGGTATTGCAAAAACGGTGGAAAATTTAGACTTTTTTTTATGGATTTTTTTATTTAGCTCACAATTATTCATCTCACATTAGCAAAGATTAAGGTATTTTCTTTCCTTTCTATTCCCCAAAGCGTGAATGAAACAAAATTTGCTGAAGGCCATGCTGTTTCCCTGACAATAGAAGTCTTTACGGCGGAGAGATGTGTTTATTAAAGTGGATCTGTCATGTAGTTTTAAAAAATTTATCACCAATAATATAGATTGAATAAAATTCTAATTGTAGTGCACAGCTATAAGCACACATAGCATCAGTATTAGCCGAAGCTATAAAAAATGTAAAAAATAATCCTCGTCTAGATACAATCTTCTGATGTTGATGTTGTACGCATCATTTAGAAAAACTTGGGGAGAATGCTAAACATCCTGCAACATCAAAGAGAGTCTACCACCAGCAAAATCACTTCTAAATGAGCAGTTTGCTGGCACAGTGGTTGACAATGTTGCCTTGCAGCTGTGATCGGTGCACCCGGCGGGGAACAGTGGCAATATGGCGCTCACCTGACTACCGCCAACCTCCAGTGCAATGCAAAAATTTTAGGTAGGTGTGGAAAAGATGCTGTAAAGTAAAAATGCTTTCAGAAATAAAAGTTTTAATAGTTTAGTTTTCCCAATTAACAAAATGAAGGGAATGAAGAAAAGAGATAAGTGAATCCCACCAATATTTATTGTGATCTTTGCTCTTTGCCTTCCATCAGTTCTTCTCGAATAGATGTGTAGACAGTTTTTGGCAGGACTCAGCAGGGAGGTTGTTACCGCCATTTTGGAGAATTAAGCTTGATCCAATCCTTCTGTCTCTTCTTGCAACCCCAGACAGACTGGTGTTGAAATAAGGGCTCTATGGGGGCCATATCATCACTTCCAGGACTTCTCCTCCAAAGGGCAAAGATCATACCAGATATTAATTGGATTTCGATTTCTCTTTTATTCATCCACTTTACGTTTTGTTACTTGACAAAGTAATTTTGCCAGTGGTAGACTCTCTTTAAGACGTTAGACAGGAAGTGGATCTAACCCTAGTGCCAAGCCATAGGCATTCTGTGTCACCGTATGTTGCCTTCATATGACACCCTGTTTGAGATAACAGCCCTGTAAACTTTCTTATTTACCTCTCCTGAAAATAATGTATGCATTTTTCTGTTTTTGAATTCCTAAAAAAATTAGCCGCAAGGAAGAAATGGTAGGAAGTAATGGAAGAGCCTACACGCAACTCTTATATTCCCCCTTTAGTATAGCATTGTTGGTCCAGTGCTCCCCACTAGTCTGTGTTTCCCAGTCTATAGAGATGACCGCCTTCCCAATAACTAAAAATGTTAACATCAGCAGTCTTGTGCACACATTGGGGAGCTGGTATACCTATCTGCCCAATGTAGCCAATCATTGACCTTAGTGGTCTTGTGCCTACTAAATATAACCCTAGTTAGCCTCCGAGTTCTATGACTCCCTGTAGCATTCACATGGGTAGATGAGGATGTCATTGTTGCATCTAAGGAAACAAAGACTGGCAGGGAGCAGCGTAATGGCCGTCCTGGAACAACAAGGGACTTAACAGGTCAGTTCTGATTATTTTGCTATTTGACAACATAACCTGCCTTTGCTCAGTTTTTTATGATCTTGGACAACCCCTTTCGTTCTCTGAGAATGACTTTGATTTGCTGAAAATTTTGAAGAAGGCGAATCGGTTCTACTAGGTCTACTCAATATGTCAAGAAAAAGATAAATCCCACTGTTTTTAAAAGGTCCACAGTGGGATTTTCTGATATTATAAAACCCATCTCTGTGGATTTGCCATGAATTTGAGAAGTTCAGGCAAGATACAGTACACAGATACTGTAAATATAGTCATGGGCAAGCTGAGAATAATAGGAACCTCTAGTAGGTTTACTCTGTCTTTAAGGATCCAGACTAGCCAGGCTTGAGTTAAGACCCATACAGTCATGGAAGGGTAGAATTTTTAGATGCTTGTATCTAGTTGAGTAATATTCTCGGCACTGAGCAGCTTAGAATGATGGGGACCTCTAGAAGGGTCTTTGGGGATCCAGACTGGCCAGCCTTGAGTTAAGACCCATACAGTCATGGGAGAAGGGCAGAACTTTTAGATGCTCGTATCTAGTTTAGTAATATTCTCGACACTAATAATCTGAAAATAAAGGCTCACTTGGTCTTTGGGGATCCAGAATGGCCAGGATTGAGTTAAGACTCATACAGTCATGGGAGAAGGGCAACATTTTTTGCGCTTGTATCTAGTTGAGAAATATTCTCAGCACTGAGTAGCTTAGAATAATAGGGACTTTTTGAAGGGTCATTTGGTCTTTGGGGATCCAGACTTTGGGGATCCAGGCTTGAGTTAAGACCAATACAGTCATGTGAGAAGGGCAGAATTTTTAGATGCTCATATCTAGTTGAGTAATATTGTCGGCACAGAGTAGCTGAAATTAATAGGGACCTCTAGAAGGGTTATTTGGTCTTTGGGGATCCAGACTGGCCAGGCTTGAGTTAAGACCCATACAGTCATGGGAGAAGGGCAGAATTTTTAGATCTGGCTGAGTTATATTCTTGGCGGAGTAATGCACAGAGAGCATAACATAAATAAATAAATGAATGACGCCAGGTTTTGTGATGCAGTCAGTCTTGTTGTCAGAGGCTTTATGGCTTTCATAGGGCCACAAAAGGCCAATCGCCTAGAAGATGAATCGTAGCAGCAAGTGCAGACTCCGTGGAAAAAAGGCAACGGCGTGTGGGCATTGAAGTCACTGCTCTAATAGATCTTTGCACTTCGGCTCTATCCTGCTGTAAACATAAAAAAATTGCTGTCATTTTCTAGAGCTTGCAGTGGGTTAAAGAGTCAGCAAACATAAAAGTTGGGAATAACCATTCAATTAATTACGGGAGGATTTATGAACCACTGGTCTGGATACTTAGAAGAGGAAGGAGACTTTCAAAGAAATGTCTAAAATATAGCAGGATTGTCACAGGCCTCGAGCTATTGGGTTTTGGAGCAGAGTTGATGTTTTAGTAAAGGGACAGAAGGTCAAATGTGTATATCTTATATAATAATAATACAATAATAACTAGAATGTAATGGTGCAGACTAGAGATTAGCAAATCAGTTCGTATATAAGCAGATTCAAAACAAATTTTCCAAAAGTTTTTGGCCCGACTCAAAACTCCCGAGCTTCACCACCCACAAACCACTGCTATATTTGGGGTTTCTTCAGACCCCAGAGTATAATATTCAGAGGCCCTGGGTAGGTGCAGCAACATAATAAACACCTATACTCGCCTTGCTTCTCATGGGCTTCCTCCTGGCACCTCCTGACTGTCAACGGACCTCGGAGACCACTGAGACCTATGATTCAGCCTCTGTGGTCACTTGGGGTGTACTAAAGTCATGACACTTAAATGAAAGACATCAGAGTGCCCCATATGACTGCTGAGGATTAATAACAGGCCTCACCCTTCTTTTGAGTAAAGTGACATCAGCCAGGAGGCTGAAATAAGCTAGAAGAGGATGCCAAGGGACCACCAAATGCAGGAAGCTCAGGAGAGGTGAGACAGGGCGAGTATAGGTGTTTATTTTTTTTTTTTTTGCATCTCCTCCTGGGCCTCCACTTACTATACTCTGAGGTCTAAAGAGACCCAATAGTATAATAGTATCACTTCTGGTTCTTATCAAGATCGGCCTGAAACAAAATGGGCTGGCGAACAAATGAAAATTTTTTCAAAACAAATCTTGTGATATTCGCCCATTTCTATTACAGACCATTTATTTTTCCCTGATTCCCTAGAATTATTGAGAAAAACATAAAGAAATCTTCTGCATATGTCTGAGAAAATCAGCCACGGTCACCTCTCTCCTCCTCCTTCTGTGTTAGGTTGTAAGATAACCTGCTGCAGCAGGAGCCTCCCCCTCTGAACTCTTTGCAGAAGGAAAAAAAAATTAAGCCCCACCCCTTGATTAAGTCTATCCCCCTCAACCAGCCTCCTACTGAACATGGAGTCGATCAACAAGAGATTAACCCCTTTATTCTTTGCAGGATTTCTAGAAAACTGTTCTTATGGCTCTGTACACTTAGCAAATATAAACTGACTGTCAGACCCCGCCAATCTGATACTGATGACCAAAATTTTTACTTTTCATCTCTATGCTATGCCTCAACCATCCCCATTTTTGAGACAGTTCTATTGTAGTTTAGACTCCAAAAGATGTGATTTTTTTTTTTTCTTTAACAAAGTTGTATTTTCTTAACTGGACACATTGAGACCCAATTATACAAAAATAATATTGATCACAGGATGTTGGTCATAGACTCATAGCTTTATGACATCATATGTTGCCCCAGTTGGTTTCTGCTCATTAACCCCACACCTCGGGTCTTTTTGATAGTGAGTGCTTCCATACGTTCATGATCACTTCTATGTATAGTCCAATAGTTGCCCAATTTTTCAGTTTTGGCCATAGAGTTGTCTCACAAAAGATGGGGCACTGGTAGCTCTTTTTGTTTTTATAATGGCCATAAAATCTGCAATAGTTGCATCCAGAAAATTCACAAACTCAATTCAGTTATTAGGTTCCTATCCTATATCATTTAATGATGCAACTCGTAAATTAGAAGCCGAGTCCTCGCGTAGCTTTCCTAATAAATCATAAAAGCTACATTCCTGGATCGTAAAACCTGAACGCACCTTGACAACCCATGCATAAAGTCTTAGTGGTGGTGAAGTCATTCCAAATGTCCCCAGATGCAGAGCACAAGACAATGATTCCTGGGTTGTTTTTGGCCGCCTTACACACAACAGTGTCACTGTCACTGTGATTAATTGGTCGCTGTTCAGATAAGAAAGGAGCTCAGGGAGGGAGATGTCTAGATGACTGGATAAGAGGTCTGACGGAATCTCTTGTGATAGAAAAATAAGATATTTTCATAAAACTGCTTTTTTATGTTTCATAGAATAGCCTAAGAAAATCTGCTATTCCTACGACTGTAGAAATCTTGGTGCGAGAGTTCGACAAAAATAGAATTAACATAGAAACTTTTATGCACACAAAAACAGCCTCGATTGGTTGACAGCTATTGTCTGACCAACTCCTTCTCTGCCCTGATCCATATGCATGCTTAGGGGTGGGGAGTCGGGATACCCCTTTTTGATGGATTTGGACTCATTTGTCTGACCAATTGGCACTGAGGTGAAGAAAATTTGGACAGTTATTAATAAAGTTGTGGGAGGTGAAGGCTAGTCTCCTTAGTTTAGGATACTTAGGTGGGTGACCTTAGGTGGCCACATACAGTGTTTCTGCCTGTGTTGTATTTTAGGTTAGTGTTGACGCTTGTTTTTCATGTTTATCAAGCAAGATGGAGATGTGGTTGCATCTAGGTTGCATCTACTTCTTCACTCTGCAGTTGCCATTCTCTTCTGTGCAACACAGCTAGAGAAGATTCTTTATGGCATCCTCCGCATGGCTGTTGCTGTAAGGTTGCTATGCCTAGCAGTCAAGCTTTAGCTGGGTCTGTTCAGCCAGTCAGAGGTCTGAGATCAGAGCCTATAAGGGCTGTACTTCAGCATCCAATCAAGGTCTTTTAACCTGAAATGTTCCTTACTCAGATGCCTGTGATTCCATTAGTTTTCTAGGCTCTGTGGTCTCAGAACTTACTCCCGACACCTTTCTCTTTATTTGGCTGAATAACTGGTTTACTGATTTTGGCTTGCCTTCCTGGTTATTACCTCTGATTTAGCTATGATTTATCTTACCTTGTGGTGGGCTCTGGTGAATACATCGGGATAGCATTAGACTTTGCGAGCCAGAACACTGTAGGGTTATGAGTAGGGTTATAACTAACTGTCTGCTGGTCATGTCAGTTACCTGCTGCATATTATGTAATTGCTTAAATAGTGATTTCTTTACCTTTTGTGAATTGCATAAGTGGCAATTCCATAACAGTATCTATCTATCTATTTATCTATCTGCAATATCTATTATCTATCATCTATCTGTTAATCACATATCTCTATCTATCTACAGCATCTATCTATCTATCTATC